>JAKCPB010001468.1:0-100691 GCA_021442155.1 Cymbidium sinense | reverse complement strand
GAGATAAAATATTTATGATTGTTGTGTGCATGTGTTGAAAGGAATAGGATGCCTCTGTGGGACTCTTACACCTACCTTAAAACATGCCAGGGAATTACGAAATGATGCCACAAATGACAACAATAATTCCCACTAAGAAAGGATGCCACTTGGGTTCTCTCACACCTAACTTAGTTGTGTTAATGAAATAGGATGCCTCTGGGTTCTCTTACACCTATTCTAATAGCATTGGGAGATTGTGTTTGTTGTGAAGGGATAGGATGCCGGGGACTCTTACACTACCCTAAACATGTCACGGTGGATTCGCAAGATAAGAAAACAACACTTCGAAAGAAGAGAAGATTTGATGAATGGAATCAAATTTTTTTTTTTTTATTAATGAATTATTTTCAAACAAGTTTTATTTTATGGGTAATATTTCTTTAGATAGAGCCCATTAATTGGAAGCATCAGGTGTTCCCCTTTACAATCAATAAGCTGATAAGATCCTCCTTGGTAGGCCTTCTCTATGACATAGGGGCCTTCCCAAGTGGGTTCAAACTTGCCTCCCATCTTTCGATGGGCAATAATTGGTCTCTTAGGACTAACACAAGTTCTCCTACTCAGAAGACCTAGGTGGACCTTGTTGTGAGCTTGAATCATTTTGGCCTTGTACAACTTAAGGTTTTGCTTGCGCCCATGACTTTCCTCCAAACCTTGAGCTCTTCTAACCACAACTTTTGTTTCGTGATCTTGTTACCCAATGCTATCCTTAGTGATGAGTTGAACTTCTAAAGGAAGAATGGCTTTGAACCCATACACTAAGAAAATGGGGTAGGAGTTGGAGTTGATGTGTGTGCGGTAGGCCCACAAGGCTTCAACCAACTACTTATTCCACTATCATTTGTTATCCTTAAGAGTCTTCTTGATTCTGGATGAGAGTTTTGTTGAATGCTTTCTAAACCATTAGCTAGGGTAGTAGATGGTGGAGTATCTCCAATCTATACCATGTCTTCGAAAATTGATCTTCATGCTTTTGAATGTAGTACCATTATCATATATATAATTCATCGAAAAAATATACGATATGGTTCTAAAAAAGCCATGGTAGTTATGACCTCTCGAGTGGGATGGCTTCCACCACTTGGAAAAGTAGTTGGTAGCAGCTAAGATGAATCGATGCCCCTTGGAAGAAGGAGGATCGATTGGACCTACAATGTCAAACACTCAAATGGCCATGAAGCCAAAAGTAGGGTGTAGAATGTTGGGTGGTTGGTGGAGGACCACACTACGATGGCATCTCCTAGCTACATCCATGCAATATATGATCATGAAGGCGTATCCAAGTCTTTTGATCTTCATCTTCATCTTCACACTGGATTGATGAGCTCCACATAGACCTAAATGTACCTCAATTATAATGTCATGGGCTTCATGTTTGCCTAAACAATGTAACCATATTTGGTCAAAGGACCGGTACAGGTGCCATCAGAGCATAGGAAAGAGCTCTCTATTTCACGATGGGCTTGTGATTTCTCTTGAGTAGTTTTGGTGTTCAAGTAATCTATGAATGGTTGCCTCAATCCGCTCCTTATCATTTTGGCTGGTAACCTCCCCTTCAAGAGAAAGTCTCTTGAGTTTAGAATCAATAAGGGATAAGACTTGTCTATTTTGGAACCATATTGAAATGGACTCATCTTCCAAACATGCTAACTCTTTGGCAAGTTTCACCAAGGCATTTGCTACTGCGTTCTCTGCTCGGGGAACCTTGTAGATGGTGACTTAATTAGAGACCATCATATACTCATAGTAATTATAAAGTTTGGGCTTGAGGACACGGTAGACCCGACAATTTGATGACCAACGAGAATCCCAAAGATGTTGATGCTCTTGACACGATAGTGATGGCTAACTCCATATAAACAATCAAAGCCTCATACTCGGCTTCATTGTTGGTGCAGGGGTTGGAAAGATAGTATGAGAATCTCATCACATCGTGATTTGGAGTTAGAAGAACTATTCCTACCCCTTCTTTCTGGAGAATAGATCATGGTGCTTCACCTTTAAGAAAAGAAGCAAAATACATCTCCCATTCGGTTCTGGCCTCCCTAAGTTCATGATTTGTTCATCGGAGATCATCACTAGCGGAGAATCGTAGGAAGTGGGTGTTGCTAAGAAATTTAGATAGTCCTTTTATCGCTGAGGGTACAAATGTGATATCAAACTATGAGAGTATCATGGACCAATGAGCCAAACATCCAAAAGTGTTGGTATGTCATGAGGTACTATAGTGGATTGGAGATCAAGTTCACCTTATGAAAGCATGTAATGTCATAACGAGATGCAAAGATCAAAGCTAGGCAATGTTTCTAGGTGGGTAGATGGTTGTTTAGGGATCAGCGGTGAGGTAGTGAGTCTTTCCTTCCCTCATCATTGGCTTGGGCCAATAAAGAGAGAGTCATCCAATGTAAGTGTAAGGATGGCACGAGATAGGGCTGCAAGAACTGGCAGCTTCACTAAGTATTCTTTGATATCTTCAAATGCATGTTGGCACTTATCATCCCACTTGAACTTGGCATCCTTTTTGACAAGTGCTGAAAATGGTTGCATCTCCCGATAGGAGATAAAGCATCTTAGATATGACCATCCTTGAAAGGATCTAGTTGAGTTAAACTCTTAGGAGGTGGCATTTCTAAGATAGCTTTAATCTTTTAGGATCTATTTCTATTCCCGATGTTGAACAACAAACCAAGGAATTTCTAGGCGACTCAAATGCACACTTTAGGGATTCATTTTGAGGTTATATTATCTTAACCATTCAAAACTACTCTCAAGTCAAAGAGGTGGTCTTCCTTTTCTTTGCTCTTGACTACTAGATCATCAACGTAGCACTCAACCTGATGGATGAGTTCATTGAAGATCTGAGTCATGGCCCATTGGTATGTAGCACCAACATTTTTAAGGCCAAAAGGCATGACCCTATAACAAGATTCGATCGGGGTTTGAAAAGCGTGTTTCTTTCATCTTCAGGAGACATCTTGATTTGGTTATAGCTGGATGATCCATCCATGAAAGAAAAGGCTGCATGAGATGAGGCAATGTTCACCATTAATTCTGGTATAGGAGGAGGAAACTCATCCTTAAGACATACCTTGTTTAAGTCCTTAAAATTGATGCAAATGTGAATTTGGCCATTCTTTTTCTTAGGATGACAGCTAACCGGGTAGGATATTTTTCTTCCCCGATGAAACCATCGATCGGTTCTTGACTTCAAAATGACATATTGTTCAATTTCTAATGCATTTAGGAGCTTGCTTAATTAGGGTAACGTTAGGATCTATTGCTAGCTTGTGGACTACTACGTTAGAAGATAATTCAGGCATTTCTTCATAACTCCATGCGAAGCAGTCTTTAAACTCAGTCAATAGCCTAACTAAGTCATTGGTTTCTTTTTCATTCAGCAATGAGCTAATGTCTGTCGGGTGTGGATTTTCTTTCACCCTAAGGTTGATTTCTTTTAAGCTTGTCAATTGAATGAATCTCTCCTCTTCAAATTTTGGTGCCTCTTTGACTTAGAGATCATGAAGATCATCTGAAGTTTCTAAATACACATTCTCATGAGAGTTGGGGATGTGTGAGAAGAACCTATCAGATTCCAAATGGTTGGTAACAACTAGGCAATAATCTTCATCATTGATTGGGCCCATTGTGTCGAATCTTAGTCTTGCTCTTGATTGTGCTTCCCTACTTGTATTATTCTATTACTTTTAGAAATATTCTGGCCTACACTTGGACCAAGTGTGAGGAACTAAACCTTTTTCTATAAGATTTTGAACACAAGGAGAGTAAAAGTCAAAAGGTAATTTCATTAATTCTTTAAAAGTCTTCAAGTCCTACATCAACTTCAACTTGAGGATGATGAACCCAAAAGAACCTCTTACATGTCACTTTGGAAGACTTAGGGACTTCCTTAACTATACTTTCAACTTTGAGGATAGTGAGGTAAGAGCTAAGGTTCCCAACTACCTAATAGTTTCACATAAAATTTGAATACTTTGCTTTGCTTGGAGGTGGTCTTCATCTCTAGGCGGATCAAAAGTCACCTCAATGGAACCTTGAGAGGTTGGTTGGTATACTAATCACAGACTCATCCTCCATGGATTCCAAGTCTATGTGAATAGTAGGGGTACTCTTATGAACTGGGCACATTCTAGGCGAAGGCCAACTAGGGTCTCCCCTCTGAACTACTCTATTTACCACTTCTCTGGTGGAGGTTGAGCCATCTACCCACATGTCCATATGATGGAATGAACTTGGGTGGAATGTGATATCTTGATCTACTTCTTCTTCAATTCCCCTTTCTTGCTCACTTGGACTTTTCTTTTCTTTTCATTTTCTTTTATCTTTTCTTTTTTCTTCATTTTCTTTTTCTTTTGCATTTGAATTTTGTCCAAGTTCATGAAAGGGTGTTTTGAGAAAGATAAGTCCATCCTCATAAATCTCAACCTCTCGAATGGCTTCATTCATTGACACGTTCAATTCCATCTTTTAACTTGATGCCGATGAAGGGAGGATGGAACAATCTTGTTGATGTATCCAAGGCCTACCAAGCAAAAGTGAATGAAGTATTCAAATCAATGATGTAGAACTTGGCTTTAGTCTTCAGTCACCCAATCTCCAAGGTAACACTATGGAACCTAAAGCCTGTTGATCATTGAATCCTCTCAACATCATCTATCTCCGGAGTAGAGATGTTGATCTTCAAATAGGCAAGTCTTTAGACTCATAATGTTCTTGATTGAATCCACAAAAAAACCTAGTCCAACTTGTCCATGTGTATGTAGGGGCGGTTGTGCTCCAAGTCCCAGTAGAAGGTCTTCATCTATTGGTGATCCCTTGGGCTTCTTTTGCATAATGTGCTTCCTCTTTATAGTGGTATAAGCATATTTTAGGATCAAGGGGCCTTGATTAGTGATTCTCATCTCTTTGGATAAGACAAGGGACATATATGCTTAGCTTAGATGGAAACTTTCTTAGATGAGAAAGGATGTTGTAGTCCACCTTCGGCTGGTCTTCCACAAGCATATCCAAGGGTGGAGCATCTTATGGAAGGGCTTCTCGATCTGTACCAATGACTTGTTTCCTCTATCTTGAGGTGTTGCCTAGGAGGTAGAACCTTGCCACTAGAGGTTGACTTGGTAATCTCTTGAGGCAAGGTGGTGGCAAGTTCTACACTTGCAGCTCACTACCTTCTCCTATGGGACTCAGTGGGATGATTCCAAGTCTATCTCAAGAGGTGAACCAGTATTTAGAGTTGGAAAGTCCAACTCTAAATCGAAAAAGGAAGATTATAGTTAAATGAAGAGTTATCATTAGAATAGAAGAAGATAACTCATCGAAGACACATGTAATCAAATCAGCTTTATTCTTCAATTTCTTGGAAGTATTTGGAGGTACAAAGTAGAAGTCAAGTAGAGTGAGTGGAGTAAGGGATTTGATGCCCTTATCCATTACAAGAGTTCTAGTAGAAGAAATAGAAGAGTTGAAATGGAAGAAGTCATCGATGTGAAAGCTATCAAGGCTGAGTGGACAGTGGTGGTGCTAAAGGGCTATCGGTGACACATGTTTGTTCTTTCTTGAGCTCCCACTTTCCTAGAGTTGGCACTGCAACCTTCCTTGGTGTTGGAGGTTTGAGCTCAGCACTTAAGGAAAGCTTCTTGATCTTCTAAATGATTTTCTTAGAGGTTTTGGATAAGAAATGTCCCAACCTTCTTTGGTTTTAGGATCACTTATCCCCAAGGATTACCCTAATGGGAAGGTTGTTCCACAAGGTATTCCTTTGGGATAACACACCGGTCTTGAAACTGTTCAAGCCAATCCTTGAATGTGAAGCAATCCTCCAAAATGTGGCTAGCATATGGTGGTAAGGGCAAAGTTTGGATCATGACTTTTTTCTCTCTCCTTAGTAGGTAGCGGGTTTCTTTAAGAGATTCTTAAAGATCTCCCTGATTACCTTTCTCTTAAAAGAATAAGGTTTGTTTAAATTATCTAATAGAGTAGGTGGATCATAGCTTTGGCGCATGTGCATTTGGTGGTATGGTGGTATGTTGGTAAGTGGAGGCTATGGTGGAGGCCGGTATGGCTGCCTCGATAGTGGAGAGGTGGAGGTGGTCTCTGATTGATCTCTCTAGGCGCTTCTCCTTATCAATTGCTCTTGCTCGGGTTTCTTTCTCATAAATCTTTTGGGATTTTTACTTTGGCAATTGATTTAGAAAAGGCAACTGTTTGGCCTCTCCTTGTAGACTAGCAGCCTTGTTGATTAGCTTCTCAAATATCTTTATGGTTAAGCCATGGATATTCTTTAAGAGAATCTCAATGACATGTTATTTAGATAGTTGTAGTTCACACTTCATACTCAGGTTACGCCATCGGAGAATATAATCAACAAGTGACTCACCGGAATGCTGTTGGGCTATAATGAGATCACCAATAGTAACCCTTTGTTGAGCTCCAGCAAATCTCTTAATGAAAGTTGATCTAGCTCAGCAAATGTCTTAACTGAACCATTGGGCAGTTTAGCATACCAATCAAAAGTGATACCCACTAGCCTACTGACAATGAGTATAAAGAGTAAAGCCACTGTTGAAACAAATGAAAAGCTATATGTGATTCCCACTACCATCAAAGCTTTTGAAGGAAGGAGGCATGAAACCCTTGGGATATAGCATCAAATTCCTCGGTAGGGTCTACCCTTTGGAACCGATGATCCTCCCAGCCAAGGCTTCCTTCACTTCGCTCAACCATGGATTTTAGATCTTTTCATGTATGGAGGTACTTTCCCTACCTTCCTATACTGAGACTAGTGCTACCTTGCTCAGGGAGGTAGTCTTAACGGATCTAAGACATGCACTAGCTTGGCATTTGTACTAGGATGAACTAGAAGCTTGTTTTAAAACCGACACTCTTGCCAATAAGTCTACTTGTGCCATCCTATCAATCTGTTCATCTTTCTACTTAACTTCTTGTGAGAGGGTATTTATGTGTCTCCTTGATCAACCTCATCACCTTCCATGGCTTGTTGTTCCCTAAGAAGAGAACCTCTAGTATCGACCATGCATATGCTAGATGAATCTCCCATCAAGTCATCTTCATTGGGATCAAAGTTGACTCTCTCTTCATCAAACCATGCATAGCCTAAGATCTCCTTCTTCTCCATAAAATAGTATGCAACTATCTCATCTAAGGATTGACCTAACTAAGTAAGTACAAATAGCTTGGGCTGACTTGTGTGATCTCTATCATGCAGAGAAGACCTCACCTGGGGAGTCAATCTGCTGGGGTTACTCACTAGAAGAATGATACGATACTATAATAAAGGGTAACAATCCTAAGATGATCCTCACCACTTCGCACTCATCATGGAATATCCTGATAATGTCACCATCTGCATCCTGAATGGGTGGAGTTGGTGAAGGGGATGATGCTCGGTCGCCACTCCTTCCCACCACGGGGCGAAGGTCGGCGGGGAGCTCGGCCCTACCATAATGGGTGGTGTGGGAGGTAGGATCCTGGCCATAGGATCACCAATGGGTTTTTCGGATGTGGCCTTCATGGCCTTAGATGGAATGGGTGATGATAAAACTGCTGGCGATGGCGGGGCATGTGGTAGAGTGGTGGGTGGAGACACCACCGACTCTCATGTAGGAGCCCCTCTCGGTGGTGGTCCCATGAGAAGAATACTATCAGTATGGTCGGCGGGAAGGAAATCAACCAAAGCTGACTAGCGGCGGCTAAACCTCCTCTCACTCTAGTAATGTGTGTATGGGCCTCATGGTCTTCCTCCCTATGTTACGGGATAATAGGTCATATCAAAGCTGGGTACGGACTCGAGCATCATGCTTGCTACCTAGCATAGACAAAGGTGTGACCGACCTCTACTCTAGAAACTATGGCTCTAAGTGCACCTGGAGGAGGTGAAGCGGATCCTCGATCCTCTTCTATCTAATCATCGAGAGAGGATGGCGGTTTTATAACTGGTGAAGTGATCATGGGAGACTCATCCATGCGTGCGGCTACCTTAAACTCTCTAACTTGCTCGTATATAAAACCATGGTTCTTATTTCTGGTGGTAGGGGGGGAGGTGAGCTAGACCCATACTCAAATGTAGAGGCAAATCGAAATAGGGGAGCCTTACCCTTGGAGTGTAGATGGTAGTGCTAGCACACATGGGCAACATGTGCAACTCTATGATGAACTATAACTACAACTAGGCTGCGCTTGTATGCGTAACCAGTGCGGTACTACCACCACTTTCCTCTTGGTGAGGAGATATCGAATCGAGGGTAAGTCTACAATGGATCTGCCACCTTCTTCACTTTGTGGTGAGGGGAATGCCCTCACAAGTGATCCTTCCTAGCCAAATGGATCAAATGGGTATGATCCAAATGAGGAAGTCGGCGATCTAGGCTAGATCCATGTCATGAGGAAAGTAAAGACAAATTTTGAGCGCCATTCAATAAAGTAAATTGAAATTGAAATTGTACTTGCTGAAAAGATGCAATGAGAAATGAACTTGCATTTCTATCTCCATAGATTTTGAATTTTGAATTTTGAAAATTTGAACCCACATCCAACAACTTGGAAGTGTTAAGTGGGGTTCAAATGAATTTGGAAAGATTGATTGAAAAGAGGGATTTGAATAAACTTCAACAAATTTAGGTATGTTGAAATATGGATTCAAAATTTTTGATAGAATGCTTTCATAGGTTCATTATGTTTTGAATTTGAATTCTTGATTTGGGGGGCCCTTTCCTTTAACAAATTTGGGTATGTTAAAGTAAGGATCAAATGATTTTGTTTTGTTTGAATGTTTTTGGAATTTCACTTACTTAGCAAATTTAGGTATGCTAAGTGAAGTAAAAGTGATTGTTTCTTTTGAAAATATTTTTTTTTGTTTAGATTTTGGAAAATTTTGGAATTATTACTTAGCAAATTTAGGTATGCTGAGTGAGGAACAAGTGTGTTTTTTTTATTTTGAAAATAGGATTCTTAGCAAATTTAGGTATGCTAAGAAAATCCTAAGTGTTTCATTTGTTTGGAATGTTTTAATTTTGAAAAGGTAAATCCTTTAGCAAATTTGGTATGCTAAATCTAAGTGTTTCATTTTGTTTTTTTTGTTTTGAAATGATTGAAAATGGAGATTCAACTTTAGCAAATATGATAAAGATGAAGTCCCACTTGGTTTTGAAATGGAAATTTCACTTAGAAATTTATACTAAATGAAATTCAAATGGTGTGTTTAAAATTTTGATTCCATTTTTTATTTTCAAAAAAATGGAAACTTCTCCTTAGCAAATTTGGTATGCTAAGGGAAGAGTTCCAAAAGGTGTTTGAAATTTTGGTTTTGATTTTGGAAACTTCACTTAACAAATTTGAGTATGGTAGGTGAAATTCAAATGTATGTTTGAAATTTTTTGAAATATGGTTGTTGATTTTGATTTTGGATTTGGAAACTTTACTTACAAATTTGATTATGCTAAATGAGTTCAAAATGTTTGAAAATTTTGAAATATAATTGTTTATTTTGATTTTGGATTTGGAAAAAATTTTACTTACAAATTTGATTATGCTAAATGAAATTCCAAATGTGTTTAAAATTTTGAAATATTTTTTTAATTTTTTTGGAAACTTCATAGCAAATCAAATTCAAATATGTTTTGAAAAAAATTTGATTTTGGAATTTGGAAGTTCACTTAACAAATTTGGGTATGTTAAATGAGGTTCAAATGTGTTTAAAATTTTGAAAGATGATTGTTGATTTTGAATTTCTGAATTTAGAAACTTCACTCAGCAAATTTGAGTATGCTAATGAATTCCAAATGTGTTTTGAAAATTTTTTTGAAATTTTTTTTTTTGATTTGACTTCACTTAACAAATTTGGGTATGTTAAGGAGGTTCAAAATGTTTGAAAATTTTTAAAATATGATTGTTGATTTTAATGTTTTGAAAAGAGGACCTCCATTCAAAAAATTTAAGTATGTAGAATGGAGATCAATTAATTTTTGAAATGTAAAAATTTTTGTTTGTGATTATTTGCTTTGAAAGAGGAATTCCAACTTAAAACATATGAGATATGTTTAAGAGGGATTTCCTAAAGATATTTTATTTTAGTTGAATGAAATCTTCATTTAATAAATTTAAGTATATTAAGTGAAGGTATTCATGTGGGCTTTTTGAAAATTTTAATTTTGTTTACAAATGAACTTTCCATTCAATAAGTGTGAATATATTGAAATAGAAAAAAATTCATGTGTGCTTTTGAAAAGTTTAATTTTTGTTTACAAATGAACTTTCTATTCAATAAATGTGAATGTATTGAATAGAAAAATTCATATGTGCTTTTGAAAACTTTATGATTGTGATTGTGATTTGGAAAACATGATTGTTCATTTTATTTTGAAAATGAAATCTCCATAAAAATGAATTGAAAGAAGATGTTCAATTGTGCTTTTGAAAATGTTATTAGTTTTATTTTTGAAAATTTTTTTCATGTAACAATTATGAATTGTTAAATGAGGGAGACAAATTTTGGAAAATATTTTATTAAGTGCATTTTTTTGAAAAGGTGCTTTTGAAAATAAAGTTCTTTATGGAATATTTATTATTTTAGGATGAACCTTTCCTTATCATGAAAATGATAAGGAGGAAGTCTTTAAAGATGTTTCTCTTTATTTTAGATCTTTTCATTTTACCCATTGGAGGAACCCAATGGGGGTTTTAAGACCAACAAGGAATGTGTTCCTAAAATCTAAAGATGTTGGCTTACTCAACTCAAGAATGAGCTAAGTGCCAATGGAAAGAAGGATAGTCTTGGATTCATACCAAAGTACAAACCCACTATCGATACTCAAAGATAATGATCATTTACCAAAGATGGAGAGAGGAACCATCCCAGTGATGGTGGAGAAAATTCTATATGAGTCACCTTCAAATCTATTGGTAAAAAAAAAAGAAAGAGGCAACACCTATATAGATATTCATCTTGGTAAGATACCACACAAATTCGTAGATGTACTTATTCAGGTGATCAGGCACATCATCAAGGAGTAGTGTACTATCTCAAAAGATAGAAGTCACTACCCTTTAATGGAACCAATCACCTCAATAAGGACTCCTAAGGACAATGGGTCTGCATATGTACCAGAGATTCTTCCCCTACTTTACATGGAAAAGTAAAGCAGGGTTTATTTTAAATCAGATTCATTAAGTTCCCTACAGGGGCAAGCCCCCATAGTTAATTACATCCTAAGGAAGATCCTTAGGAAAACTCTTGATTAAGGTAAATGATCATTATCTTTGAAGATTTCAATAGGAAGGACTATCAATCGATTGGTTTTATTTTGAGGATCAAATGGGATTGATCAAAAGAGAGTTATTATCGAAGCCAAAATAGAAGATAAGTAGGAGATGCCCACAATGCTAGGAAACCTAGCGAGCATCTCAGACAATATATAGTTGGCCTTTATATTTTAGAAATTGATTTAGTTTGCTTGAGTTGCATTTTTCATTAGAATTTTAGGACTTAAGATTCCTTAACACGAGAATAAGAAAATGCCTAAGAGGGTAGGAATTTTGCTTATGGCCTACAAAGGGAAAAAGAAATCTAAGAACCTAAATCTAGGGAGCTTTGGTGATGGTCAGAAGCACAACCTAATTCTAAGGCTAAAAAATGGGTAATTGGTTTGCCTCCACAAGAGAGGACAAGCCACCCAACAGCTTGGACTTACAACCACGGGGTGGCAACTAACTCCTCCTACAATTTTAAATACATGTAGGCAAGTCTTTATGCTTATGCAAGATAGCTAATTTTTTATTTAGAAAGAGACTAAGTCCTTAAACTCACTCCCTAAAGAGACTAGATCATGTAAAATACATGCTTCAAATGACCTAAATCTAATGAAATTCAAATTTCATTTTATTTTTATTTTTGGACAATCATTTTAGCTCATAATAATAGGATTTTTATGACTAATGCATGAGAAATCAGATTATTGGCCAAAATATGCGAGAAGGTAGGAGGTGAGTTTCCACCATGGCTCAAAGGTCAAGTGGGTTCTCGCAAAGGTGGAAGCCTCAATCAAGAGTGAAATAATATGCATTTGTGCATGATATTATAAAGAAATACTCATCCACTAAGGGGTTGCTAATTCTTTTATCTTGATTTTAATCTAAGCTTTAGGTGAGGTTATGAGTTATTTAATTTTAATTGAGTTGTTAAGTTGGGTAAAGATTTATTTTTTAAAGAGCCTAATCCAGGCCATACAGCATAGGAAACTAGAAAAAATCATGCCACTTAATGCATAAGCTAAACAAATCATCAATCAATTTATAAAGCTAAATAAGAATAAATGGTCATTTGTGGTGGGCACCACAAACTCAAAAATATCAAATGTGGGTAGTCGAGCTCTACCCTTATACAACCCAGATTATAAATGAATTAAATTACAATTTAAGCAAAGGAATTCATTGTTATGGGGTCTTCAAGCTCTATTCTTCTTCCATCTTTCTTTCTTCTTTTTTTCTTTCTTTTTTTTTCTTTACTTTCGATGGTTGGATGGTAGATGCTACAAACTTCACATGGTGCATAAGATAGGATCTTATGACCAATGTTCATCCTAATCCCCAGAACAATCATTCCAAATCTAAATATATAAATTTACATGAAAAGGAAAAGTAAATCTAACTAACACCAAAATAAAGGTTAGTTAAAACCACACAAATCCCAAGCATGTATATTGGACTTATCACCCCACACATGGGTGACTAAGTCCTCCAGGCCTATGGATTATGCTTAAAGATATAAAGCACTTGCAAGCAAAAGTATTTATATTTTTATTTATGATAGTGCCCCTTAAGCACAATCCCCTGCAGAAAAGAACAATTAGACTAAGCACATCCTACCATTCATTCTATGAGCATACACCCTAACATCCAGTCTAAAACATATATCATAAAACAAAATAACATCAAACCATGCACCGACCTAACTAAGCTAGAAGTGGTGACTTAGGCTAATGTGTGTGTGCTTTGAAGGTTTGTGTGGTATGCTTAGCTATGAGTTTAGGTTTAAATTTTCTAAGTGTGAAGAATATGTTCAACTTAGAGGAGGGTTTCATTTAAGTTGTTTAAATATTTTGGGTTGATTTTATTTCATATTTTAATTTGGTTTAAGTTGATCCTACAATTAATTACTAAGTTATGAAGAGAGGGAAAGAGAAGAGAACTTCTCTTTCCTTCCCTAATCTAAGTAATTTTAAGTAAGTTCACATTTTAATTTCATTTAGGTGAATGTTTTGATTACATCTTTTAATTAATCTAAGTTTAGATAAACCTAAACAAACCTATTCAAAAGAAAGGCATTTTAAGATTAAATAAAATGAATCAAAATTCACATAACACATTACTTCATTTCTTTTCCCAACATATATAACATGCATATGGATGGACCCTAAGCATATATATACATGCAAATGAGTAGTTAACACACTTTATGATGCATGCTAAGTAATCCATTTAAGAAAATTTAGAAGTTGAATATGCATGATTTTACTTAAATAGAAAAGGTTTTCTCATCCAAAATTTCACATACATACATGAAAGTAAGAAAGGCATAAGTGAGTACAGTGCCATTATTAACTAGAGATGTAAGGTATAAGACCTACTTAGGGCTACTTAAAGCCTTGCAATCTCGGAGTTTTTCACACTAATATACCACTTTCCTTAAGTACAAACATGTATATAAAAGAAATGAAATGGAAAAGCAAAAGTTACTTAATGGATTCATTTTGTTTATGCAATTTATGCATGCAAGTATAGGTAAAATTTCTTAAGTGATAGCATAGGGATGAATAGGATATATTAGGTGAGCATTAGGTTCTTTTCAAATGAACCATACCTCACCAAAATTCTATTCAAAATATACTAACATAGAAAGAAAGGAAACCTATACTAAGCATACCTTTATAATATTTCACATGAAAGCTTATAACTAAAGTATAAGTAGCATGATTTTAGATTTTATATCTCATTTATAAGTTTTGAAAATAATTTAGTTTTAGTAGTGATAATAGCCACTCATATTTTACTTTAGCCAACACATGCACATTTGATATAAAGCAAACAATTTTTATTTTAAAATTTGAAACATGAAATTATGAATGCATGAATCATATGGCATACAACTTAACATGTTGGGAAAGTTCCAAAGCACTGAAAGCATGTAAACAAACTCATTTTACTTAAATCTAAAAGCATTCTTATATAATAAGAAAATTTAGAATAAATCAAAGTGAATTTTAAAATGATTTTTGTTTAGTTTGAAGTTTGATTTAATTTTGAAAATGTGATGAGTTTGTTGTTCCTAACCCATTCCCACATGTGTTTATATTTTGTTTAATTTTAGATAATTAAATTCATTTTAAGCATTGATTAAGATTACATTAATTGCTTAATTAACCCTTACATACCACCTTAGAAAATTAACTAAGTAATTATGAGCCAATGAGATGACATAAAACCCATAAGGTATTTAAATTTGCAATGCACCTAATAATAAAAAGGCCTAATGCAATTTGGCTCATAATTAAAAGTTAATTAAGCTAAGGGGTTCAGCTTTAGTAATTTCAAAATACTTAGACTAAGGCTATTAAACACCCAAGCATCTACTCAAGGTAGATTAATTAAGTTCTGGAACTTTTTTTAGAATTTTTTTTTAAAATTGATTAAAGGGATGATTAATGAGTTAACTCATAATTAAGAGGGATTAAGGAAGAAAAGGGGTTTAGGGAATAGCTTGGAAATGCCCAAAATTATTCCATAAACCCTCATTGGATCCTTAATCAAACCTAATCATATGGTAAATCCACCAATCACATAACTCATTACATGAAAGGTATATTAGGAATGAGCTATCAATTTCTCCAATTAACTCTCAATAAATCTCAAAAAATTGGGGAGTCATCCCTAAAATGAACCTAGAAATTTGGAGATTAATTGACTAATTAAAGATAATTAGCTAATTAAGATTCCCAAAGAAACCCAAATTTAGAGAAAGGAGTAATTCAAAATTCCATTGAAAATTTTTTAAATATATTTTAGATGAAATTTTTCCATAGCATTTTCCTTTTATTTTCTAATTTTTTTTTTATGAAGAGTTATGAATTTTAGAAGTTCTATGGATTAGTAATTAATTTAAATTTAATCCCACTAATCCTCAGTTCATGGCGACATGTGGCGTCAAATGCTTTACATGCGTGGCGTGGTGTGACTTAAATGTCACATACCAAATGGTGGCGGTGCATCTTTATATCCTTGTCGATCAAGATTAGATGGCTAAGGATTCACACAGTTTAAAAGTATAATGGATTTCTAAAATGCTAAATAATCTCAATTATCATCTAAAATGCGGATGGAGAGATGAGCCAAGTTCTTTTTGAGGATCAATGGGGCCACCATGATAAGGGGATCATGATCTAGCATGGATTCATACAAAAATTAACAAACACCATCTAAGCACAATTACCAACCTATCCAATGATTGATTTCTCATGCCATGAACATTTCTTTTATAAAGGACCAACACCTATCAAGCTAATTGGTCAAAAAATTACATACCTCATCAGAGGTGATCACCGGCACTCGAGCTCGATGAGGTAGCTTCATCTGGTGGAGCGAAGCCTGTTTGAAATTTGAGCCTTGGGTTGAGTGGATTAATGGGTAGACCACCACCACTTCCTTGAGCTTGACTTTGATTGAATTCATCCTCTCCTGCTAGGGAACTTCAATAGCTTGGGGAAAGTTTACTTCTCAATGGAGTGTGCAAGAGTAATTGGACGGAGATCAAGTATAGAGGAAGTTGGCTAATGGATTGAGCTCCCCTATTTTGCACTGTGCAAAATCAAGAATTAGGGAATTCAAATCCTATCTAAGAAGCTTAGGAAGGCTCTGAGATGGTTGATCTGGGTTCCTAGGCTCCAATCGATGGTGAGTGAATTAAAATTTTATTGAATTAGGGGAGTATATATCCCCCTATGGCAATCAGATGGTCGAACCATTCCTTATTATTTTGACCCAATTGACCAAATTAGGAGGGTTGTTTTGTTGGTTTTGAGTGTGCACATGGTGAATTTGATCCCTTGAGTGGATTGCCAAATTCCCATGTCCTGAATTTAAGCTTATGAGGGAATTTGAAATCTCAATTTCAAGCTATGTGGTTGAGTTTGGTCTATGGGCCAAATGGGCTGACCCAAACCCATTGAGTTGGGTGCACCACTCATCACTAAGTCCCTTTGAGCTTTTAGGAAATCCTCAAGTGATTGTGAAGAGGGTATGACCAAAATACCCATGGGCTAGGCCAAAATTTGTCCAATGGCCTAGGGTAAAATGGTCATTTTGCTATTTTTCCACTTTGGACATGTTGGGTATGTGGAGAAACTAGGTTTGGCCAAGTTTCATTGGATTTGGAATCCATTTGATGGGGTTTGGCTCATGTTGACCCATTTAGGTCAAAATGGGTCAACTTAGGTCAATTTGACCAATTGGTCAAATTAGTTCAAAACAAGGGTTGGTTCAAGTTCATATGACCATTTGAAATGTTTTGGTGCATTTGGTTTGGATCAATTTGGATTAGATTTGGTTTTGGCTCATATGACTTCATTTAGGTCAAATGGGTCAAGTTGACCTATTTGACCCATTTGACCTATTTGTTAGGTCAAGGTAGGTTTAGGTTGGTTAGTCATGGAGTGGATTGGTATCTTTGTTTCCAATCAATTTGGGTTAAGTTTAATTTTGGCTCAACATGACCCAAGATCATGTTGGGTCTCAAATTTAGGTTGGGTCTAGTTGGCCAATTGAGGCTTTGGTCAAGTTTAAGTGATTTGGAATGACTTGACCCATTGGTTTCAATCAATTTGACTTAGATCAAGTTTTGACACATTTAGACCCTCTAGGACAAATGGGTCAACTTCGATCAGGTGGGCCAATTGGGCTAGGTTAGGCTCAAATGTTGGCTTGGTCAAGTTCAAACATAGTCATGAGTGAACTTAGATCAATGGTTTCAATCAATTTGGCCTATGGTGGAATTTGGCTATGTAAGGTTTCATTTTAGGTTAAGTGTTGACTTGGTCAACCCTTAGGTTTGACTTAGTTTGACCCAATTTTGATTGATCATCCCATGATTGTTGATCATGAGATATATGAATTTGGTTCAATCAATTTGGTTGGGATCAAAAGTTATCTCATAAGGGTACTTTAGGTCACTTTGGGTCAAATGAGCCTAAGTAGGTCAAATGGCTTGGTCAAAACTTGATTTGAAGTTGATTGATCTTTATATGGACTGATTGAAATATAAATCCATTTACAAGTGGTTTGAAGTCAAATAGATTTTGATCCATTTGAAAACTTCATATTTAAAGGAAGAATATGAAAGAGTCTTGGGTTTGATTTTTGATTTGGGTTTTGATTGAGTGGTTGAGGTTTGGATTTATATATGAGCTGATAATTGTAGGGTTGATTGAGCCATGAGACAAAATCAAGAGTTTGGCTTGATTTGGAATTGATTTGGCTAAGTTCAAGATTTTGACTTGAAACACTTTGATTGAATTTTGAGTGGATTTGAGTTTGATTTTTGGAATTGGTTTTGATTGTTTGAATTTATATTTCATTTATATATGTGAATATAAATGAGAATATAAATTGAATCTGAGAAAATTTTAAGAATTTGAAAGAGTTTAATCATGATTTATGTTAAATCCATTAAAGGGAATTTATAAAGGATATAAGAAAATTTTAAATTTTAAATTTAAATTTTGAATTGGATTTGATTGATTTATATTTCATTTATATATGAGAATATAAATGAGGATACAAATAATTTTGAGAAAATCCCATGAGTTTAAATAGGTTTGATCAAACTTTAGGTTAAATCAATTAATGAAAAATTAAGGGATTTAAGGGAATTTCAAGGATTTTAAATTTGGAATTTAATTTGATGGTTTGATTTGAACGATTTATATTTATATTTCATTTATATATGAGAATATAAATAAGTTTTGAGAAAATCCCTTGAGTTTGAATTGATTTGACCAAGGTTTAGAGTTGATTTTGGATAAGTCCTTTAATGTAAAATTAAAGAGACTTAAGAAATTTTAATAATTGATTTAGAATTTGAATTTGATTTAATGGGTTTGAATTTATATTTCATTTAGATATGGAAATATAAATGAGAATATAATTGGATCATGAGAAAATCTTAAAGATTTGAATAGGTTTAGATCATGATTTTGGTTAAGTCCTTAAGGGGAAAATTAAGGACTTAGGAAAAATTTGGACTTAGGAATTTTTGATGGAATTTGGTCATGGGTTTCAATTATGGAATTGAATCATTGAATTGATTTGAGCTTGAGAAAATCAAATAGAATTGATTTGGAGTTTGACTTGAAAGAAGGAAAGCAAGGAATGGTTTAAGCTAAGGGTAAGAAATTTCCTAACACCCCTGAGGCATGACCTATTCCTATGGCTAACTCTTCTAATTCTTCTAGGGCTGAGGGGGGTCCTCTAATCACTAGATGTATCTTAAGACTAAGGAACTCTAAAGTCTAGAAATCCTAAGCCAAGATGGGGTGTTGGGTGTGAGGCCCACTCTAGTCTCGGTAGGGAGTGGGTAAGAACTAGACCCAACCTCAGGCTGGGAGGCATCTCACGGGATGAGCCTTACCCTTGATTCCCATGAGTGGGTGCTAGCCCTTACTGGGGTTGCATGAAACCACAGTGGAGGATCCATCATTGGCACTACTGATGGGACTACTTTCCTCTTTAATGAGAGGATCAATCAGATGGTAACTTGATGAATGATGCCCGCCACCACAATCTCTTGGATTGTGAGGGAGTGCCCTCATAGGTGATCTTCACCCCCTCAAAACCTCTATCAAAATAGATGAGATGGGTGTGCTCAGTTCGGGGGAGATTGGCCTGATCCAATGCCAAGTCCATGTCGTAGTGTAAAGTGAACACAAACTTTTGTGAACTTTCCATTTATAATCAACTAAAAATTGAAGGACTAAACTGTAGCTGTAACTGGTGCTAAGAATCTGCAATATTGAAAATAAGCTTGGATCATATTTCTATTTTGTTGATTTTTTAATTTGAATTTAAAATTTGAACCCACACCCAACATCTTGGAAGTGTTAAGTGGGGTTCAAATGGATTTAGAGAAGATTTAGAGATTTGATTGGTAAGAGGAATTTTTGAATATGAATCTAACTTCAATAAATTTGGGTATGTTGAAAAGTGGATTCAAATATTTTTTGAAAGATGCTTCCATAGGTTCATGTTTGGAATTAGATTTTGATTTGAGGATCCTTTCCTTTAACAAATTTTGGTATGTTAAAGTAAGGGTCAATTGGTTTTGTTTTTGATTTGGTACTTTAGAATTCACTCACTTAGTAAATTTGGGTGTGCTAAGTGAAGGGTTTGAAAATAATTATTTCTTTTTGTGAATTGTTGTTGATTTTAAAAATTTGAAATTCCCATTTAGCAAACTTATGTATGCTAAGTGAAGAACCCAAGTGTGTTTTATTTTTTGAAAGATTTTTTTTAAAAAAATATGATTCTTAGCAAATTTGAGTATGCTAAATCCTAAAGTGTTTCATTTATTTTGGATATTTTGATTTTTGAAAAATAGGATCCTTAGAAAATTTGGGTATGCTAAGAAAATCTTAATGTGTTTCATTTGGTTTTGATTTGTTTTGAAAAGTAGGATCCTTAGCAAATTTAAGTATCTAGGGAATCTAATGTATTTCCTATTTGGTTTTGATTTATTTTTGATTGAAAGTGGAGACTTAACTTTAGCAAATATATATGCTAAGATGAAGTTCCATAATTTTAAATGGAAATTTCACTTAGCAAAGTATGTTAAATGAAATTTCAAAGATGTGTTAAATTTTATTTTATTTTTTTGGTTTTATTTTAAAAATGGAAGCTTCATTCTAGCAAATTTGGTATGCTAAAATGAAGTTCAAAAGTGTTTTGAAAATTTTTTGTGAAGTTAATTTCATTTAGAAAATTTGAATATGCTAAATGAAATTCAAAGGTGTTTCAAATTTTTTTATTTTGAATTTTGAAAGGGAGACTTCATTTTAGCAAATGGGGTATGCTAAATTGAAGTTCAAATATGTTTTGAAAATTTTTTATGGGATGGATATTTTACTTAGCAAATTTGAGTATGCTAAATGAAATTTCCAAAGTGTGTTTCAAAATTTATTTTTTGGAAAAGAGACTTAAAGCAAATGGGTATGCTAGAATGAAGTTTCAAGTGTATTTCAAAATTTTATTTTCAAATTCACTTAGAAAATTTTTGTTAAATGAAGTTCAAATGTGTTTTGAGTTTTGAAAATATTGTTAAACTTTGATTTTGAAAGAAGACTTCCATCTAATATTTGGGTATGTAGAAATGGAAGTCAATTTTATTTTAAAATGTGAAAATTTTGTTTTGTGTGTGATTATTTCTTTTTTGAAAGAGGGAATTCCAACTTAATCATATATGGGATATGTTTAAGTGGAATTTCCAAATGATGTTATTTTTATTTGGGAATAAAATCTTCATTCAATAAATTTGAGTATATTGAATTAAGATGTTTATATGTGCTTTTAAAAAATTTAGTCTTGTTTGAAAATGAAACTTCCATTTAATAGGTGTGGGTATATTAAATGGAAAGGTTCATATGTGCTTTTTTTTAAAAAAATATTTTTTATTTTGTTTGAAAATGAGACCTCCACTCAATAAATGTGGGTATATTGAATGGAGAGGTTTCATATGTGCTTTTTGAAAATATGAAAATCCCAACCTAACACATGTGGAATGTGTTAGGTGGAAGTTCAAAGTTATGATTTTGCTTGAAGAGGTAATGCTCATTCAACATTTATATGTATTGAATGGAAAAATATCAAATTTTATGCTTTTGAAAATATGATTATTGGAATTTTATTTTTTAAAAATGATCTTACATATAACAATCATAAAGATTGTTAGATGAAGATGATTTAAGAAAATTATGTGCAAAATATTTTATTATGTGCATTTTGAAAGAGTGTTTTTTGAAAAGAATGATTTTTTGATAAGGATTTATTTTATCTTTATTAAAAATGAACCTTTCCTTATCATGAAAATGGTAAAGAGGAAATCTTTAAATTTTTTTATTTTTTATTTAGATCTTTTTATTTTTACCCATTTGAGAACCCAACAGGGGTTTTAAGACCAACACGGGGTGAGGTCCTAAAACCAAAAGATGTTGGCTAACTTAACTTAAGAATGAAATAAACTAAGTGCCACTGAATGAAAAGATTCATACCAAAGTACAAACCCACTATCGATACTTGGAAACAATGATCATTTACCAAATATGAGAGGAACCATCCCAGTGAGTCAAAAAAATATGATGAAAATTTTTAATGTTTTCTAAAGAATAAGATATATACTTCCATCTTCACTATGCAGATAAAATGAAGAAGAGAAATATACATCTCTTTTTATGTAATTTTGACACCACGTAGATCTACAGATGTTCTTATTCAGGGTGATCGGTTATGACATTGTGGAGAGGTGTACTATCTTGAAAGATAGAAATCAACACCTGACAATGGACCTAATCACCTCAACAAGGACTCTAAGGGAGTGCATGTACAGAGATTCTTCCCCTATTTTATATGAAAAAGTAAAGTAGGGTTTATTTTAAATTGGGTTCATTAAGTTCCCTATGGGGGCAAGCCCCTATAATTAATTACATTCTAAGAATGAGATCCCTTAGAAATTTTGATTAAGGTAAATGATCATTGTCTCCAAAGATTTTAATTGGTGGGACAATCAATCGATTAGTCTATTTTAGAAGATCAAATGGGATTGATCAAATAGAGGGAGTTATTATCAAAGCCAAAGGAAGATAAGTAGGAGATGCTTGATGCTAGGAAACCTAGCAATCTCAAATCTATGGTTGGGCTTTACATTTTGAAATTGAATTATTTATTTGAGTTAACTTTTGTTAGAATTTTAGGACTTATGATTCCATACACAAGATTAAAATTTAGAGGTGAGGATTTATGCTTATGCCCATAGGAGAGAAGCAACCTCGAACTTAAATCTAGGGAGCTTTCGATGAGGGCCAGCACAACCTAAATCTAAAAAAATGGGTATTTGGTTTTCCTTAGAGGACAAACCACTTACCACAGTTGGGTGGCAACTAACTCCTACAATTTTAAATTCATGTAGGCAAGTCATATGTTTTATGCAAGATAGCTAGGATGTTATTCTTTTAGAAAGAGACTAAGTCCTTAAACTCACTCCCTAAAGATATTAGATCATATTAGGGTATGCTTCAAATGACCTAAATCTAATACAATTCAGATTTCATTTTTTTTTTGGGCAATCATTTTGACTTAGGCTAATAGGATTTATATGCCTAATGCATGAGAAATGAGATTATTGGCCAAAATTAGCGAGAAGTTTCTCTGGCAAAGATGGAAGCTCTCCAATCAAGAGTGAAAATAATATGCATTTGTGCATGATTTTATAAAAGAAACGCTCCTCCAGCTAAGGGGTTGCTAATTCTTTTATCTTGATTTTAGCCTAAGCTTTAGGTGAGGTTATGAGTTCTTTATTATTAATCTTGAATATGTTAGATTTGGTAGAAAATTTATTTTTTTTCCTAAGAGCCTAATCCACATCTAGGCCATACATCAAGCAAGGAAGAAACTAGAAAAATATGTTATCTTAATGCACAAGCTAAACAAATCATCAATCAATTTATAAAGTTAATGCAAAAGAATAAGAGGTCATTTGTGGTCGAGCACCACCACACAAACTCAAAAATAAATTGGGTAGCCAAGCTCTACCCTTATACAATCCAGATTATAAATGAATTAAGTACAATTAAGCAAGGAACTCATTGTTATGGGGGTCTTCAAGCTTCACTTCTTCATTCTTCTTTTCTTCTTTCTTCTTCTTTTCTTCTTTCTTCTTTGGTTCTTTGTTCATCCTAATCGCCATAATAATCATTCCAAAATCCTAATTGCAAGAATTACATGAAAAGAAAAAGTAAATCTAGCTAATACCAACAAAATATAGATTAGCTAAACAAATCACACAAAATCTCAAGTATGTATATTGGACTTATCACCCCACATATGGGTGACTAAGTCCACTATTGGATTATGCTTAGGGTATAAAAGCTCACATAGCAAAAGTATTTATATTTTTATTTATCGCTTAAGCAATCCCTGAGAAAATAATGATTAGATTAAATCATCCTATCATTCATTCTATGCACATACATCATAATCATCCAAATTAAAACATGTATCATAAAATAAAAGCAAATATTAAACCATGCATTATCTTAACCTAAAGCTAGAAGTGGTGACTTAGCCTAATGTGTGTGCTTTCGAGGTTTTGTGTGGTATGCTTGGCTATGGCTTTAAGTTAGAATTTTCTAAGTGTAAAATGTTCAGAGGAGGGTTTCATAAATAATTTAGTTTTTTGGGTTGATTTTATTTTATATTTTGATTGGTTCAAGTGAATCTATAATTAATTATTAAGTTATAAGAGGGAAAGAGAATATAACTTCTCTTTCCTTCCCACCTAAGTAATTTCTAAAGTGGATTCATGTTTTAGTTTGTTTAGTGAATGTTTTATTATTTTAATTAATCCTAAGTTTAGATGAACTCTAAATAAACCTATTCAAAAAAAGGCATTTTAAGATTTAGTAAAATGAACTAAATTCACAAAACATGCATCACTTCATTTCTTCCTCAACATGTATAACATGCATATGAATGAATCCTAAGCATATCTATACATACATAAATGTTTAGCACACTTTATGATGCATGCTAATTGTTCATTTAAGAAAATTTGAATGTTTATGATGCATGATTTTCATTAAGTAGAAAATGGATTTCTTATCCAATTTTCACATGCACATATGAATGTATGAAAGGCATAAGTGAGTACGATGCCATTGTTAACCAAGGTGTAAGGTACAAGACCTACTTAGGGCTACTTAAATCCCATAACCCTAGGGTTGTTGACTAATATACCACTTTCCTTAAATACAACATGTGTACAAAAGAAATGAATGGAAAGAAAGATGCAAAAAAAAGTTTGTGTTGGTTGGTTTATTTTTGTTTATGCAATTTATATGTACAAGTGTAGGTATCCTTCTTAAGTAATAGCATAGGAATGAATAGGATATGGAATCAAGCAAGTGTTAGGTTCTTTTCAAATGAACTATACACTTAGCCAAATCCTATTCAAAACTATACCAAAAGAGAGAAGAATGAAAACTACATTATGCACATCCTTATATACTCTCACATGCAAGCTTATAAGTAAGACATAAGTAACACTTTAAGTTTTGATAGTTCATATATTTTGAAAATAATTTGATTTAATAGTGATAATAGTTACTCATATTCTTACTTTAGCCAAAACATGCAATTTGACATAAAGAAACATATTCATTTTAATTTGATTTTGAAAATCATGAATGCATGAAATCATATGACATATTTATCATGTTGGAAAGAACTAAAGTAATGAAAGCATGTAAACACATTCACCTAATTAATTCTAAAACAATCTTATGAAATAATAAAGCTTAAAGAAAATCAAATTGTTTAATGTGATTTTATTTGATGAGTTTGATTTAATTTGGAAAATGTGAGGTAAATTTTCTATTCTAACCCATTCCCACATGTGTTTTGATATTTTTTCAATTTTTTAGGTGATTATATTTTTTATATTTTGATTAGGTTAAGGTATGAATTAAGCATGTTAATTACCCACCACCTTAGCATAGTTAATCAAATAATTATGAGCCAATGAGATGACATAAAACCTCACAAGGAATTTAAATTTGTAATGCACCTAGGAAGAAAAGGCCTAATGCAATTTGGCTCATGATTAATGATTAATTAAGCTAAGGGGTTTAACTTAAGTAATTTCAAAACACCCCACACATATATGAGTTTAATTTTGATTTTCTTAATTGTACTTAGGCTCTTGAACACCCAAGTATCTACCCAAGAAGAATTAATTGAGTTCTAGAAAGTTTTATAATTTTTTGAAATTAATTAAATGGGTAATTAGTGAATTAACTTTTAATTAAGGATGAATTAAGGAAGAAAAATGGGGTTTAAGGAATAACTTAGGAGAAATGCCCTAAAATTATTCCCTAAACCCTCATATTCATTTAATCAGACCTTAATCAACACAATCAAAGGGTTAAATACTAATTATAACCTTAATTAACCTTAATTACATTAAGGGAGTGATTAAGAAATGAACTAGCAATTCCCTAATTAAGCCACCAATAAATCAAGAAAATTAGGGAGGCAGAGTCATCCCTCTAATTATACCCAAGAAGTTTGGGATTAATGGATTAATTAAGAGTAATTAGCAAATTAACATTCTCAATAAACCAAATTCAAGAAAGAACTAAAATCAATTAAAATATTATGTTCAATTATCTTTCTAATGCAATTTATTTCATATTTTTTGATTTTTCTATGTTGAGATATGAATTTTAGAAGCTTAGGTGATTAATTAGAATTATTTAAATCCCTAATTAAATCCTTAATCCCACGGGTGCTACTCATGCAGCTGATGCGGCATGTGCTTTACACACGTTGTCACCTGGTTGGTTATTTAAAACATCACATCGTAACAGCGATGAAGGCTTCACTTTTCTCCTCACCTCAATCAGGATCGGATGATTGAATTAAAAGATTAGGATAAATCATGGATATTGCGCATTTTAATCTTGGATCCATCAAAATAATGTGGATGGGCTCCATCCAGTAATTGCTTGTGAGCCATGGAGTCCATGTTTGAGGGCCATGATTGAGCTCGATTGAGCTATTGATCAACCCACACCATCAACATGCATCATAGATCACATCTAATGGTCAAGATCCTATGCCATTATCATTTCTTTCATAAATCTCCAAACCATATTGAATTTAAGCTTAAAAAAATGGCATACCTCACTAGAGGTGATCACCGACGCTCATTTCCCTTGGAGAAGCTTCGTTTGGTTGAGAGAAAGCTTTGTTGGAAGTTTGAGGGGCTGAGGTTGAGTGGATCCTCCTATAGGTCACCTCCTCCTTTCCTTGAGCAGCTTGATGATCAATTAGATCCCTTGCTTCAAAAACTTGAAAGAGAGCTTGGGCAAGCTCGATTAAGCTCTTGATGGAGCAAGGGGTGCACTAATTTTGAGTATTGGTGAATTGTCTTTTCAATGCTCCTATTTTCAAACTCTGAAAAAATTGAAATGAAGTTTAAAATCCTCTAGGAAGCTTGGGAAGACTCTCACAAGCTGCTTCTAGCTTCAATTGAGGAAGTTAGATTGAAATGGGGAGTATATCTCCCCTTTGGCAATCAATGGCATGGGCTTGCCATTTTGATCAATTCTCTTGATTCAGGGGTTGTTAGGCTAGATGTCCTTGAGTTCAATTTGGCCAGAGGGTAGTGGAACTCCCATGTGCTCCATTTGAGTGTGAGGAAGATTCCCATGTGGCCATTTCATGCATGGTGTTTGGCCATTGGGTCAAGTTGGGCTGACCCAAACCCATTGGGTTGGGTGCACCCTATGTTCACTTGATCTATTAGGAGTATCAAGTAGGTATGAAGAGGATTTGACCAAATTCCAAGTGGAATTGGCCAAAATTTACCTATGGCCTAGGGTAAAATGGTCATTTGGCTGATTTTGAATTTGGGTATGTTTGTATGTTGAGAAAATAGGTTTGGCCAAGTTTCATTGAATTTGGAGTTCATTTGGTATGGTTTGGCTCATGTTGACCCATTTAGGTCAAAATGGGTCAACTTGGGTCAAGTTGACCGATTGGTCAAATTGGGTCAAACCAAGGTTGTTCAAGTTCATATGACCATTTGAAATATTTTGGTACTTTGGTTTGATTCAATTTGGTTTAGGTTTGAATTTGGTTCATATGAGTTCATTTAGGTCAAATGGGTCAAGTTACCAATTTGACCCATTTTACCTATTTGAGCTAGGTCATGGTAGGTTTAGGTTTGGTTGGTCATATGAATTGGTCTTTTTTCCAATCAATTTTGGTTAAGTTTGAATTTGGCTCAATTTGACCTTTTAGGTCAAGTTGGGTTCAAGATCAATTGGGTTAGGTTGGGTCTAGTTGGCCAATTGAGGCTTTGGTCAAGTTCAACAAGTGATTTGAAATGAATTTGACCCATTGGTTTCAATCAATTTGGCTTAGATAAAGTTTTGACATATTTTGACTTTTAGGTCAAGTTGGGTCAACTTGGGTCAAGTCAATTGGCTGGTTAGGCTCAAATGTTGACTTGGTTAAGTTCAAACATTGATCATGAATGAACTTAGATCATTGGTTTCAATCAATTTGGCCTATGATGGATTTTGTCTTGGTTATGTTTCATTTTGGCTAAGTGTTGACTTAATCAACCCTTAGGTTTGACTTGGTTTGACCCAATTTGAGTGATTGATCATCTGATGATTGTTGATCATGATGAAAGGTTTAGGTGAGTTTGATTCAATCCAATTTGGTTAGGATTAGAATTTGGCTCATAAACTTTAGGTCACTTTGGGTCAAGTGAGCCTAAGTGGGTCAAACTTGGTCAAAGCTTGATTTGAGTTTGATTGAACTTATATATGGACTTATGATTGAAATATAAATCCATTTGCAAGTGGTTTGAAGTCAAATGGGTTTTGATTCATTTGACAATTTCAAGTTCAAAGGGTGAACATGAAATGGATTTTGGCTTGATTTTTGAATTGAATTTTGCTTAAGTGATTGAAGTTACATTTAGATTCATGATCAAAGGATTGATTGAATCATGAAGAAAAATTAAGAGTCTGGCTTGATTTGAAGTTGATTTGGCTAAGTTCAAGAATTTGATTTGAAAGGCTTAGGTTAGATTTTGATTGAATTTAAACTTGATTTTTGGAATTAATTTTGATTGTTTGAATTTATATTTCATTTATATATGTGAATATTAATGAGAATATAAATGAGTTATGAGAAAATCTCATGAGTTTGAATTGATTTGAAGATGATTTAGGCTAAGTTCATAAGAGGGAATTAAGGACTTAAGAAGGATTTAGAATTTGAAATTTCAACTTGGATTTCAATCATGGATTTCAATCATGTGTTTTTCATGATTGATTTGAGTTTTAAGAAAATCAATTAGGCTAGAATTGATTTAAGTTTGATGTTGATTTGATTTGAGTTTGACTTGAAGGAAGAGCGAGGAAAGTGGTTCATGTTATAGGGTAGGCAAATTTTCACATAGGCATGACCTATTCCATGGCTAACTCTTCTAAGTCTTGGTTGAGTGTCCATAATCACTAGATGTGTCTTAAGACTAAGGAACTCTTAAGGTCTAAGAAAAGTACTATGTCTAAGATAGAGGGGTTGAGAGCTCATCCTAAAAATGAGGTCAACACTCCTTTGACATAGTATTTGATTTCTCCTCTTTGAAATTTGATGCAGATGGAGATGATCAAATTGTGTTGTTTCTATGATCCAATTCAAACAAAAGGTGAAGGAATCTCATCAATTATAGAGGGCTTTGATTATCATCTCTAATGGAAACACTATGGGCATAAGTCTTGAACTCATTGAATCATCTCATATCATTTGATCTCAATTTTGGAATCAATCCTCGGTGAGAAGTCTTAGACTCATAATGTTCAAATGCATAGATCAACTTCACAGAGAGATCTCATATCCATTATGATGTAGAGATGGCCTTTGTGATTGTAAAAGAAGGTCTTCATCGGTGAATGTAGGGTCTTGAATAACATGTTCTAAAGAGGATGAGCTAAGTATATTTATTGAAGGGCTTGATTATGACTCCTTCTCTTTGGATATGAAATTATCATATATGCTTAATTAGAGCAACCTTCTGGGAGTAGAGGTGTTAGTGACTACAAGGGTCTTAAATATCCATGAAGAAGCATCCTAGAGATTGATGCTAGAACCAATGATTTGCTTACCTTATCTAGGTGCTATCCTAGGAGGTTGAACTTTGCCACTCTAGAGGTTGACTGACTTCATGAGATGGTTTGGTAGAAAGTTCTACTCATGAGTTTTACCTATTCTCCCATAGGATGTTTAAATTGATGACTCTAAATCAATCTTAATGGGCAAACTCGAGTGATTTGGGAATGGATAATATATTTCTAAATCAAAAGAAGAAGAAGAAGAAGAAGAGTGATTGGAACTAGAGTTATTATTAATTAAACTTGGAGTTATTTATGAAGAATTAAAGGCATCAAGTGACACAAATGCAAGTGGAAGATGGGGTCACTTCATTGATTTCTTAAATTGGATGGAGGTACAAATAAAATCAAGTAAAGTGCGTGAGAATTTGGCAATCATACAATATGAGAAGAAGAGTTGGTTGGAGGACTGTGGTTCATGAGTCTTTGTCGGATGGTTACACTCATACTATCAGGCAAGTGGAGGTTTTGTCTGAGGGCTCTACCTCAAGTTTTCAAACAACACCAAACCTTTGTTAAGTTAGAGGTTTGGCCATTAAGCACCTTAGGGTAATTTTTAGATCTTAAAAATAATTTTCTTGGAGGTTCAGGATAGGGCGATATCCAAACATCCTTTTATCTTAAAAGGATTGCATGTATTCCCAAGGATTACCCTAATAGAACTAGAAGATTGTTCTGATAGTTATTCATTGGGGATAATAATGGCACCCGACTTGGAGCTAAGCTCAAGACAGTCCTTAAAGGTAATGCAATCTTCTAAGACATGGCCTAACATGTGATGGTAGGAAAAATAGTTTAGATCATGACTCTTGCCCACTTCCTACCTCATGGGATGTAACTAGAAATGAGCTTCTTTAAATTCTTAAAGATCTTTCATTCTTTCCTCTTGAATGAATAAAGTTTATTCAATCAAAAGTGAGTAAGTAATTTTCTTCATGGTGGGTAAATATTATTTTGATGATGGTGAGGCGATGGTAGAATGTATTACAATTCATATGAGTGGTGATAGAAGACATGAGGATCTTTGAGCTTGAGGTTTATCTGAACCTAGGGGTTAGCAATCTTTGTGACTATAGTTTCTTCTCATGCCTTCAAGGTGCACATTAGCGGTCTAAATATTTGGCCTCTTCTTGTAGACAAGCTAGCTTGTTGATTAATTTCTCAAAGGTTTTGACTATAAATCCTTGAGCATGAAAGCAACCGGGCCATGGATGTTCTTCAGGAGAATCTCTATGGCGTGTTGTTGAGGCAGCTGTGGTCCACATTTTATACTCAGGATTCACCACCTAAGAATGTAATCAATAAAAGGACTTATTGGGGACTTGCATCGCTACAACAAGATAGCCTACATCTTTGTTCTGAAACCTCTTGATGAAGAGGTGCTAACTCAGAAATCACTTTATGCTCTATTGGGCATTTCTGATCAAACACAACACCAACTAAGCTTAACAAACATGAAAAAGAAGCATTTTAGCATTCAGCATTATAAAATGTGCAATGTGTTGGTGAGGGTTACTTCCATCAAGATTTTGAAGGAATGAGGTATAAACCCTTAGGATATTGGACAACATCAAATCTCTATGTATGGTCAACCCTTTTGGAAAATGAGCCACCGAGCTTGAATGCATCTTCTACTACCAGCTGTTTGATATCCTTCTCACGATCCACCACCTTATGTATGCTATCTTTCTCTCTGAATACATCGGGATGATCCATTTGAATGGTGGGATCTCATGGAACTACATGGTACTCTCCAAATTCAAATATAATATGTAGGGTCAAATGGTTAGAAATGTGGGTGGTTGGTGACCATGTACTTGCGATGGCATCTAGCTTTCATCCATGCATTAATCATCATAGTATCTAGTTTCTTGATCTTCTTCATCTTTGGACGGATTGATGCGCTTCCATGACACATGTACCCATTATAATGCCATGAGCTTGTGATCTAACAACATATCATTTGATCAAAGGATGTGACCCACAAGAGCATAGAGAGCTCTTTGTTTCATGGGCTTGACTTTTTGTTGTAGTGTTCAAATAGTTTATGAATGGTTGCTCCAATCCATCTCCTTGTCCTTATAGGCAAACAACCTCCCTTCAAGAGAAAGTATCTCAATGAGTTCATCAATAAAGGATAGGACTTCTATTTTGGTTATTGGAATGGACTCATCTTTTCAATGCAATTATTTGGCAAGTTTGGCCAAAGCATCTACTACTGCATTCTTTGCTCAAGCAACTTTGTAGATGGTGCCTTCAGGGATTTGGGCCAATAACTTCATGGTATACTCATGGTAATGATGAAGCTTGGGTTGGAGAACCTTGTAGGACCCGACAATCTTGATGATGGCGAGAATCCCAAAGATGTTGATGCTCTTGACACACTTTGATAGCTAACTCTAGGCAATCAAAGCCTTATACTCAAGTTGATGCATGAATTGAAAGATAGTATGAGAATCTCATCACATCATGGTCGGAGTTAAGAGAACTATTCCTATTTCCTGGAAGAGTAGATGGTGGTGCTTCCCACTTTATGAAAAAGAGGCACCATCAAAATACATCTCCCATGGTGGGTCAACCTCCCTAGTTCATGATTTGTTCATCGGAGATCATCACTAGCGGAGAATCAACAAAGTGGGTGTCTAAGAAATCCTAGTGCTTATCCTTTTACCACATGAGAGGGAATGTGATATCAAACTACGAGAGAATCATGGACCATCATGGAAAATGTCCGGATAGTGTTGGCCGTGTCATGAGATACTTCAGTGGATTGGTTATGGAAATCAAGTTCACCTTATAAGAAAGCATATAGTGTCGTAGCTTTTGGGAGGCAAAGATCAAAGCTAGGCAATGTTTCTCAATGGGTGGATAGTTTGCTTCAATGGGAATCAGATGATGATTGAGATAGTAAAGAGAACTTTTCTTCCCTTCATCATTGGCTTGGGCTAACAAAGCATCAAGAGAGTCATCTAATGCAGCAGTGTAGAGGATGAGTGGCGCTTGCGGGATAGAGGCTAGAACTGGCTTCTTACCTTGATATCTTCAAAGGCATATGCACACTCATCCCACTTGAACTTGGCATCCTTTTTTATAAGTGAATGGCTTGCATCTCCCCAATGGGTTGGAAATAAAGCATCTTAGATGCCAACCATCATTGGAAATATCAGTTGAGTTAAACTCTTAGGAGGTGGCATTTCTAAGATAGCTTTGATCTTTTGGATCTATTTCTATTTCGATGTCGACAACAAACCCAAGGAATTTCCGAAGCTACTCGCACACTTGAGGAGGATTCATTTTGAGGTTATATTGTTAACCATTCTAAAACTACTCTCAAGTCAAAGAGATGGTCTTCCTTTTCTCTACTCTTGACTACTAGATCATCAACATAGCACTCAAGATGATGGATGAGTTTTGAAGATCGAGTCATCATTGGTATATACCACCATTTTTTAAGTGAAAGGCATGACCCTATAACAATAGATTCATGAGGTTCAAGTGTTTCTTTCATCCTGGGGCCATCTTGATTTGGTTGTAGCCAGATGACCCATCCATGAAGGAGAATACTGCATCATATGAGGCAATCTCCACCATTAATTCTAGTATAGGAAGACAAAATTCATCCTTTGGGCATGCCTTGTTTAAGTCTGTGAAATCAACGCATATGCAAATTTGGCCATTCTTCTTCTTAATTGGTATAGCACTGGATAACTAGGTAGGGTATTTTTCTTCCCTGATGAAACCAACATTGATCAATTTCTTGACTTCAAAAATGACCTATTGTTTGATTTCTAATCACATGCATCTAGGTGCTTGCTTGATAGGGTTAGCGTTAGGATCTATTGCTAGTTTGTGGATGTTATGGATAATCTAGGTATCTCTTCATAACTAGCGCGTCCTTAAACTCAATTAATAGCTTGTAAGTCATTGGTTTCTTCTTCATTGAACTATTGATGTATGTCAGGCATGGATTTTCTTCTATCCTGAGGTTGATTTCTTTAAGCTTAACAATTATTGAATGGGTCTCCTCTTCAAATTCTGGCAGTGCATCTTTGATTTGGAGATCATTTGGATCATTTGAGGTTTCTAAACACACATCCTCATAAGAGTTGGTTTGGTGTGAAAAGAACCTATCAGACTTCATATGGTTGGTGATAACTAACCAGTAATCATTGTCGTCAACTAAATCCACTATATTGAATCCTAGTCCTGATCTTGATTGTGCATCCCTGCCTATGTTATTCCATAGCTTTTCAAAGTACACCAACCTGTGCTTAGACCATGAATAAGGAATCAAACCCTTCTTTGCAAGATTAGAACACAAGGAGTAGTCAAAAGTAATTCATTAATTCTTTGTATAAATATCCTCAAGTCTACATTCAACGGACTTGAGGATGATGATCTAAAGAATCTCTTTGACATCTGGAAGACTGAGGGCTTCCTTAACTACTAAACCTTCAACTTTTGAGATGAAAGTGAGGTTAGAGCTAAGGTTCTAACTATTGCGATAGTTTTACATAAATTTGATTCAAATACTTTGCTTTTGTATCATTGTTGTCTCGGTGTCACCTCCAATGAAAATTTGCTAAGAGGGTTGGTGGTATACTAATCACATTAGACATCTTCAAAATTTGGATTCCAAGTCTATGTGAATAGTAGGGGTACTCTATGAACTGAACATAACCCTGTTGGCTGGCCAACCAGGGGTCTTCCACCTCTGAACTTCTCTGTTTCTATCTCACTCTGCAGGTGGAGGTTGAGTCATCTACCCACATATGATGGAGAATGTGTGGGTGAAATGTGATATCACTCTTCTTCTTCAATTTCCTTTCTTGTTCACTTAGATTTTCATTTTTCTTTTATCTTTTCTTTTCTTTTTCTTTTTCTTTTTTCTTTTCTTTTGAAAAGTGTTTTGAGAAAGATAGTAGGTGCATATTCATAAATCTCAACTCTCTAGCGAAAATGGCTTTTCATCTCTTTGACAGTACTCAATCTCATCCTTCCGAACTTTTATGCACTGATGGAGGATGGAATCATCTTATTGATGTATCAAGGCCTATCGAGCAAAGTGGTGAATGAAGTATTCAAATCAATGATATAAAACTTAGCTTTTAGTCTTCCATCTATCTCCAAAGGTAACACTATGGAAGCCTCTCACCTTGTTCATTGAATCCTCTCAACATCATCCGATCTCCTCAGTATGGAGATGTGATCCTCAAATAGGCAAGGGTCTTTAGACTCATAATGTTCATGATGCACACTGGATTCAGAGAACTCTGCAAGTGCGAATCTCATGTCCATGTAATGTGACGGTTGTGCTCCATGTCCCCGGAAGAAGGTCTTCATCTTTGAAAGTGATCCTGGGCTTCTCGAATAATGTGCCTCCTCTCAATAGCGGTCAAATGAGCTAAGCATATCTCGGGATCAGAGCCTTGATTAATGATTCCCTCATCTCTTTGGATAAGATAAGGGCATCATATATGCTTAGCTTAGATGGAAACTTTCTTAGGTGAGAAGGGACTTGGTGATCCTCCACATAAGCATATCCAAGGGTGGAGCATCTGTGGAGGGGCTTCTTGATCCTAAACCAATGACTTATTTCCCTATCTTGAGGTGTGCCAGGAGGTAGAACCTTCCACTACGAAGGTTGACTTTGGTGATCTCTTGTGGCGGGGTAATGAAAGATTCTACTGCGTCGGGCTCACCTAGCTTCTCCTATGGGACTCTTGAATGATGATTCCAAGTCTATCTCAAGAGGTGAACCATAGTATTGAGTAGAAAATCAACTCTCAATCGAAGAGGAAGATCAAAATTATTATAATTATTATTTATACTTGAAGAGATATCATTAGGAATGGATTTAGACAACCCATCAGAAGTGACACAGATATAATTCAAGCTAGATTTATTCATCAATTTCTTGGATTTGATAGGAGGCACATAGTAGAAATCAAATAAATTAAGAGGGGTGAGGGATTTGATGCCCACATCTGTCGATACAAGATGTCTACTAGAAGAAGAAGAAGAGCTAGCTGAAGTAGAGGTAATCACTAATGTAGTAGCTATAATGGTAGACTGGAGGTTGGACTGATGGTGGTTGTGCTACTTGCTATCGGCACACAATGCTGTCTTGAGCTCCCCTTTCCGAGTTGGCTCAACTTTCAAACCTTCCTTGATGTTGGAGGTTTGAGCTAGCTCAAGGAAAGTTTCTTGATTTTGAGATAATTTTCTTAGAGATTTTGGATAAGAATATATCCCAACCTTCTTTGGTTTTGGAAGGATTGTTATCCCCAAGGATTACCCTAATGGAACTGGATGGTTGTTCCAGGTATTCCTTGGGATAACTATAACCGGTCTTGAAGCTATGTTCAAGCGTCCTTAAATGTGAAGCAATCTTCCAAAACATGACCTAGCATACGGTGGTAGGGATAAAATTTAGGATCATGGCTTTTGCGCACTTCCTCTAGACTCCTAAGTTCAGGTAGCTGAAAATCAGGTTTCTTTAAGAGATTCTTAAAGATCTTTCTGATTACCTCCCTCTTAAATGAATAAGGCTTATTAAGTTTATCCAAAAGAGTAGGTGGACCATAGCTACCTACGGTGTGTGTACTTCTTTATGATGTGGCTAAGGAGGCTGCGTGTGGAATGTTATGGCAACCTAGGGTTGCCGGTCTGGTAGAGGAGGTGGAAGTGATGACTATGGAGTGAGGTCTCTCAAATTGCTCTCTAGCCAGCTATTTCCCCTTGTCTACTACTATCACTGCCCCGAGCTTCTTCTCATATACCTTCTGTGACTTTGGCTTTGTTGATAGATTTGGAGAAGGCAACTGCTTGGCTTCTCCTTGTATAGCCTTGTTGATTAATTTCTCAAAGGTTTTGATGGTGAAACCTTTTAAGCATGAAGGCGAGCCATGGATATTCTTAAGAATCTTAATGGCATGTTGTTGATTGTGGTTTCATTTCATACTCAAATTATGCCATCGAATATAATCAATGAGGGACTCACAGTTTTGTTGAGCCACAAAGATGTAATGACCTTTGAGCTCCAACAAACCTCTTGATAAAGTTGCTCCAACTGAAAGTCTTCACTAAAATGTTGGGAAAGTTCAGCGTACATCAAATTATATCCCTTGCTGATGAAGAAGAGTAAAACATCTTCAATGTGTTGCAACCGAAATGTGCATATGTCCCGGGTTCCCCATGCCATCAAAGCTCTTGAAAGACGAAACCCTTAGGATATTGGATTGTAAATTCCTCAGGTAGGGTCTACCCTTTTCTGATGATCCTCCTCGGGCTTGAGCTAATGCTTCTCTCACCTGCTACTCAACCATGCTCTTGATATCCTTTTCTTGTATGGATGTACTATCCACTACCTTCCTATACATGCTTGCTCTACTGGAGGTAAAGTCTTGGCTGGATCCAAGATATGCACCAACTCTAGCTGACTAATCTCAACTATAGTAGGATGAACTATTGGGGCTTTTGAAGTGCTAAGATAATTGACAATCTTCGAGCCTCTTCTCATCCTATCTATTTTTCATCTTCTACTTTATCTTGAATAGGTGTTGGGTAGTGTCTTCCTGCGCCTCACACCTTCCATAGTCTGCTCTCTGGGAGGGATCCCCAGTGTCTACCATGCAAACCTGATCTCCCAACAAATCATCTTCATTGGGATCAAAGCTTCTCCTTATCACCAATCATATCCAGATCTCTTTCTTCTCCATGAGATAATATGCTACTATATCATCTAGAGAACAATCCATCTAAGCACAAATGACTTTGGTGAAGTGGTGGGATCACTATCATGTACTATGAAGGACCTCCCACAACTGGAGTTAACCCACAGGGAGGCTATACTGGAAGAAATATGCTCACTGTCACTTGTATGGGGTGACACTCCTAGGAGGATCTATCATCATAGGTACAACAGCTATCCTTCTCCCTCACATCTCCATTGTATGTTGGTGTGGTGGTGAAGGGATGACCACTATGCTTGAGGTCACATTCCTTCTTCACCACTTGGGGGTAGGTGAGAGCTCGGCCTCACAGTGGTGTGATGGATGGGATCTCTGGCCATAGGATCACCAATGGGGTCCTCTTCTCCCGATGTGGCCTTGGCTGGCGGAGATGTTGGAGACATATCGATGGTGGATGAGGAGAAGAGCGTGTGTGGAGGCACCCGACTCTCGGGATAAGCTGTCTCTTGATGTAGTCCCCATAAGAATGTAGTATGATCGATGGGTATGCCGATCGGAAAATCACAAGTGTAGAGGCCTAGCTCGATTGAAACTCCTCTCGGTAGTGATTTGGCTGGGCCTCTATCCCTCTCCTCTGCTACCTACCCACTGGGAATGATGATCTCAAATCAAATTGAGCCCTCAGATCAGAGCTCCACCTACTCAACATAAAATGGAGGAGCATGACTCCTCCTCTCCTGCGGTGCAGGAACCTGGTGGAGGTGAAGCAAAATCCTCTTGACATCCACTCTGTGGACAGAGAGAGAGAATGGGGGTTTTGTAACCGGAGGAAACCATCATGGGCAACTCCTCCAAGGGAGTAGCTGCCTCTCCTCACAGCAATCTGAGTGTGGTCTTTATCATGCGGTTCTTATTTCTTTGGGTCCTAGGTGAGTAAGAACTAGACAACCTCAAAAGTAGGGGAATCCTTGGGATCGAGCCTTCCCTTGGAGGTGCTAATGAGTGGTGGTTCTAGCCTAGGGGTAACAGAAATAACAGCGTGCATGACCTTGTCAGATCATTGGAGTACTTGCCTTCCTCTTCAATGAGGAGTATCAGAGTCGATGGCATGTCGATCTGATGACTTACGCGATCACCATGCTCTCTAATAGTCATGAGAGTGCCTCACATGTAATCGCCCCTCAAAACCTAAGTGGATGAGGTGGGCATAATCAGTGTGGGAAGTTGGCTGATCCGGGGCCAAGTCCATCCCATGGGGAAAGTGAACACATATCTTTTGCCATTGATCAAGCGGCTGACTGAAAAAAGCTGGACTGAAATGCATGTTGAAAACAAACTTGAATCAAATTTTCTTGTTGTTGATTTTGAATTTGAATTTTAGATTTGAACCCATACTCAACATCTTGAAAGTGTTAAGTTGGCTCAAATGATTTAGAAGATTTTGAGATTTGATTGGAAGGAATTTTTGAATGTAGAATCCACTTTCAACAAATTTGGGTATGTTGAAAAATGGGTTCAAATATTTTTTGAAGAGATGCTTCCATAGGTTCATATTTGAATTTTGATTTTTGATTATGAGGACCCTTTATTTAACAAATTTGGGTATGTTAAAGTAAAGGGTCAATTGATTTTGTTTTTTATTTGAGATTTTGGAATTTACTCACTTAGCAAATTTGGGTATGCTAAGTGAGGTGTTTGAAAATAATTTCTTCTTTTTCTTTATTTGCTTTATTTTATGAATCATTTGTGATTTGAAAATGGAATTCTCATTTAGAAAATTTGGGTATGCTAAATGAGAAATCCAAGTGTGTTTTATTTTTGAAAATTTTTGAAAATAGGATTCTTAGCAAATTTAAGTATGCTAGAAAATCTAATGTGTTTCTTTATTTTTAGATTTTGATTTTGAAAAATAGGATCCTTAGCAAATTTGGGTATGCTAAGGAAATCCTAATGTGTTTTTTTTTATTTTGATTTGATTTTGAAAAATAGGATCCTTAGCAAATTTGGGTATGCTAAAAAAATCCTAATGTGTTTCTTTTTGTTTTTGATTTGATTTTGAAAATGGAGACTTCACTTTAGCAAATGTTATATGCTAAAATGAAGTTCCAATGTGCTTCTTTTGGTTTGGATTTTATTTCTTTAAAAGATGGAGACTTCACTTTAGCAAATATGGTATGCTAAAATGAAGTTCCAAAAGTGTGTTTCAAATTTTGTTTTGAATTTTGTTTTGAAAATGGAGACTTCACTTTAGCAAATATGGTATGCTAAAATGAAGTTCCAAAAGTGTGTTTCAAATTTTATTTTTAATTTTGTTTTGAAAATGGAGACATCACTTTAGCAAATATGGTATGTTAAAATGAAGTTCCAAAAGTTTGTTTCAAATTTTATTTTGAATTTTTTTTTTGAAAAATGTATACATCACTTTAGCAATGTGGTATGCCAAAATGAAGTTTCAAAAGTGTTTCTCAAATTTTTTTTTGAATTTTATTTTTGAAAAATGGTGACTTCACTTTTAGCAAATGTGGTATGCCAAAATGAAGTTCCAAAAGTTTTTTTTTTTTTTGTTTTGAAAATTGGAGACTTCACTTTAGCAAATGTTGTATGCCAAAATGAGGTTCCAATGTGTTTTGAATTTTTGTGAAATAAAAAATTCACTTAACAAATTTGAGTATGCTAAATGAAATTCCAAAAATATGTTTCAAATTTTATTTTGGATTTTATTTTGAAAAATGGAGACTTAACTTTAGAAATATGCTATGCTAAAATGAAGTTCTAAAAGTGTGTTTCAAATTTTGTTTTGAATTTTATTTTTGAAAAATCTAGACTTCACTTTAGCAAATATGGTATGCCAAAAGGAAGTTCCAAAAGTGTTTCTTTTGTTTTGAAAAATGGAGACTTCATTTTAGCAAATGTATATTAAAATGAGTTCAATGTATTTTGAATTTTTTTGAAAATGGACACTTCATAACAAATTTGAGTATGCTAAATGAAATTCAAAGATGTCTTTCAAATTTTTTGTTTTGAAAGGAGACTTCACTTTAGAAAATGGGGTATGAAAATGAAGTTCAAATGTATTTTGAAAATTTTTGTTTTGTTGATTTTGAAAATGAATTTCAATTTAAATTTGGGTATGTAAGATGGAAATCAATTATGTTTCACTTTCAAAGATATATTTTCGTGTGTGATTATTGCTTTTTGAAAGAGAAAATTCTAACCTAATCATATATGGAATATGTTATGTGGCATTTCAAAATAGTGTCATTTTATTTGGAGATTAAATCTTCATTCAATAAATTTGGGTATATTGAATGGAGATGTTCATATGTGCTTTTTGGAATTTTGTTTTTTTATTTTGATTGAAAATGAAACCTTCATTCAATAAATGTGGGTATATTGGATGGAAATATTTCATATGTGCTTTTGAAAAATTGATTTTTGATTTTGATTGGAAATGAAACCTCAATTCAATAAATGTGGGTATACTGAATGGAAAGGTTGCATATGTGCTTCTGAAAAATTATTTTGAATTTTATTGGAAATGAAACCTCCATTCAATAAATATGAGTATATTGAATGGAGAGGTTTCATATTCTTTGAAAGGTGAAAATTCCAAGTTAACACATATGGAATGTGTTGAGTGGAATTTCAAAGTTATGATTTTGGCTTGAAGATGTAACATCCATCCAACACATTTGGATGTATTGAATGGAAAGGCCCTTCTTCAAATTTTGTGTTTTTTGAAAGTTTATGATTGTTGGAATTTTATTTTTGAAAATTAAGTCTTCACCACAATGAATTGAGTGAAGAAGTTCATTTGTGCTTTTGGAAGTTACAATTTTTGGTTTTATTTTTGAAATGTTTCTACATATAACAATTATGAATTGTTAAATGTAGTGCAAATATTTTATTAAGTGTATTTTGAAAAGTTCATTTGAAAAGCAAGACTTTTATGAAGGATTTATTTTGTCTTTATTTTTTAGAATGAACCTTTTCTTTACCATAAAAATGGTAGGAAGGAAGTCTTTAATCATTTTCTTTTTATTTAATTTTTATTTTCACCCATTGGGGAACCCAACAAGGGTTTTAAGACCAACACGGGGTGAAGTCCTAAAACCTAAAAGTTGTTGGCTAGCTTAACTTAAGGATGAAATAAGCTAAGTGCCAATGGAAAGAAAGATAGTCTTGGATTCATACAAAAGTACAAAGCCACTATCGATACTTGGAGACAATGATCATTTACCAAAGATGGAGACAGGAACTATCCTTAAAGGAGTTGCCAGAAAAATCTATGGTAAAAAATATTCCTGTCTTCATCTATCCTTTTAGAAGAGGATAAATGAAAACAAAAATATACATCTTGTTGGGATGCCATGCAAATCTGCAAATATTCTTACTAGGGTGATCGGGTATGACATTGAGGAGAGGTGTACTATCTTGAAAGATAGAAGTCACCACCCTACAATGGACCTAATCACCTCAATAAGGACTCCTAAAGACTATGGGTCTTCAAAATGCACTAGAGATTCTTCCCCAACTTTACATGGAAAAGTAAAACAGGGTTTATTTTAAATCGAGTTAGTTAAGTTCCCTACAAGGGCAAGCCCCTATAGTTAATTATATTTTAAGAAACATGATTTGTTAGGAATACTCTCAATTAAGGTAAATTATCATTGTCTCCAAATATTTTGAAAGGTAGGACTATCAATCGATTGGTTTATTTTTAGAGGGTCAAGTGGGATCGATCAAGAGGATGGAGTTCTTATCAAAGCCAAATAAAAAAAATAAGTAGGGGATGCTAAGATACTTGGAGCATCAAAATTACTATAATTGGGCTTTACATTTTTTAAAATTGAATTAATTTATTTGAGTTAAATTTTTTAAAAATGTAGGCTTATAATTCCATATACAAGATTATGAAAATGCACAGAGGTGGGATTTATGCAGCCAAAAGGAAGTAGCAACCTCAACCTAAATCTAGGGAGCTTTGGCAAGGCCAAAAGTGACCTAAATCTAAGGAGAAAATGGGTATTTGGTTTACCTCCAGAGAGGATAAACCACCCATTTTTGGACTTATAACCGCAGGGGTGGCACTAACTCCTCTAATTTTAAAAACATGTAGGCAAGTCATATGTTTATGCAAGATAGAAAGGTTTTTATTCATTTAGAAAGAGACTAAGTCCTTAAATACACTCCCTAAGAGACTAGATCATGTAAGAGCATGAATAATGACTTAAATCTAATGCAAATTTTTCATATGTTTTATTTTTATTTTAAACAATCAATTTGACACGGTTAGGATTTATATGCCTAATGCATGAGAAATTAAATTATGGGCTAAAATCAACAAGATAAGGAGGTGTGTTTCCACCATGGCTCTCACAGGTCAAGCCAAGGTGGAAGCCCTCCAATCAAGAGTGAAATAATATATTTTTTATGCATGATGTAAGAAAAGTAAGACAACATCGAGCTAAGAGGTTGCTAATTCTTTTATCTTATTTTATAACCTAAGCTTTAGGTGAAGTTATAAGTTACTTTTTTTAATTTGAGTTGATTAATTTGGTAAAAGATTTATTTTTCTCGAGTGCCTAATTGTCATCTAGGCCATACATCAAAGCAAGGAAGAAACTAAGAAAATATGTCATATTCAAGCGCAAGTTAAACAAACATCAATCAATTTATAAAACTAGCGCAAAAGAATAAAAAGCCATTTGTGGTTGGGCTCCACCACATAAACCTGAAAATAAATTGGGTAGTCGAGCTCTACCCTTATACAACCTGGATTACAAATGAATTAATACAATCGCAAGGAATTCATGTTATGGGGTCTTCATTCTTCATTTCTTCTTTCTTCTTTCTTCTTTCTTCTTTCTTCTTTCTTCTTTCTTCTTTCTACTTTCTTCTTTTGGATGGTTGAAATGTTGTTGCTCCAAAGGCTTCACATGGTACATAAGATATATAATCTTACCAATGCTCATTATAATCCCCATAACAATCATTCCAAAATCCTAATTTTACATAAAATGGGAAAAAGGAAATCTAACTATACCTTCAAAATAGAGATTAGCTAAAATAAACCATACAATCCCAAGCATGTATATATAAATTGGACTTAGCACCCCATGGGTAACCAAGTCCACACTATTTTGGATTTTGCTTAGGGTATAAGCACGCACAACAAAATTATATTTTTATTATATTGCCTTAAGCACAATCCCTCAGAAGATAATGATTAGACTAAATCATCCTACCATTTCATTGCACATTCACCATAACTTCAGACTAAAATAAAATATCACAAAATAAAAGTAAACATCAAACCATGCACCGCCCTAACCTAATGCTAGAAATGGTGACTTAGTCTAATGTGTGTGCTATTTAAGATTTATGTGGTATGCTTAGCTAGGCTTTAAGGTTTAGATTTTCTAAGTATGAAAATGTTCAACTTAGAGGGTGGTTTCATTTAAGTTGTTTAGTTGATTTGGGTTAATTTTATTTTTGTGTTTGATTAGGTTTGAATGAACCTAATTAATTTAAGTGTTAGAGGAAAGAGAGAACTTCTCTTTCCTCCCTACAAGTAATTTCTAAGGTAGATTCATATTTGATTTTGTTGTGAATATTTTATTATGTATTTTAATTAATCCTAAGTTTATATTTTCCCTAAACAAACCTATTCAAAAAGAAAGGTATTTTAAGATTAAGTAAAGTGAAATACTATCACATAACACACATCACTTCATTTCATTCCCAACTTGTGTAACATCCATATGGATGAATCCTAAATATATCTATACATACAAATGGGAGTACTTAGCACACCTTAATGATGAATACTAAGTAGCGTAACTTAAGAAAATTTGGATGCTTTATGATGCATGATTTTGTTAAGTAGAAAAAGAGGGATTCTTTTTATCCATTTTTCATATGCACAAATGCATATATGAAAGGCATAAGTGAGTACAACATTGTTGGTTAATAAATCTCTTATAGGGAGTCCCCTTTCAAATCGTGGAAATGAAAGAAGAGACCATAGAAATTCATCTTGGTAAGATGTCACATCCAGATGTACTTATTAGTGATGAATGTCATCAGGTATAGTATATCTTGGAAAGGCAGTCACTACCCTTTAATGAAAAAATCACCTCAATAAGGACTCCTAAGAATGATGGGTCTACATATGTACAGAGATTCTTTAACTTTACAAGAAAAGTAAAGCAATGTTTATTTTAAATGTTCATTAAGTTTTAAAAATTTAATTACATCTAAAGGATAGATCCCATAGGAAAACTCTCAATTAAGGTAAAGGATCGTTGCCTCTAAATATTTTAATAGGGAATGACTATCAATCAATTGGTTTGTATTTGAAGAGCAAAATGGAATTGATCAAAAGAGGGAGCTATTATCGAAGCCAAAATGGGAATAAGTAAGAGATGTTCACGATGCTAGGAAAACCTACTGAGCATCTCAAACTATCCTATAATTGGGCTTTACATTTTAGAAATTGATTTAATTTATTTAAGTTATATTTTTCATTAGAATTTTAGGGCTTAATATTTTTTCACAAGATTAAGAAATGCCAGAGGTGAGAAATTATACTTATGACCCACAAGGGAGCAGCAACCTAAACCTAAATCTAGGGAGCTTATGAGGTGAAAAAGCACAACCTAAATATAAGGCAAATTATTTGGTTTGCCTCCACAAGAGAGAAAATCCAGAACTTGGACTTACAACCACAGGTGGTATTAACTCCTTTTATTTTAAATATGTGTAAGTCTTTATGCTTATGCAAGATAGAGCTATTTTGTTTAGAAAGAGACTAAGTCCCCATCCCTAAAATAGATCATGAAAAGGGTATGCTTCAAATGACCTAAATCTAATGCATTTCAAATTTCATTTATTTTTTTGGAATTTTTTTGACTCAAGGATTTTATGATGTAGAAAGAAGATTATTGGCCAAATCATGAGTTTAGGAGGTGAGTTTCCATAAGGCCTCAAGGTCAAGTTCTCTTTAAGATGGAAGCTCTCCAATCAAGAGTGAAATAAGATGCATTTGTGCATTATATTATATAAAGAAATGCTCATCCAATAAGGGTTAATTCTTTTTTGTTGATTTTAATCCTAACCTTTAGGTGAGGTTATGAGTTATTTAATTTTATTTGGATTAAGTTGGGTAAATTTATTTTTTTAAAGAGCCTAATCCACATCTAGGCCATGCAAAACAAAACTAGGAAAAGCATGCCACTTAATGCTAAACATCAATCAATTTATAAACTATCGTAAAAGAATAAATAGTGTGGTAACCACCCAAACTCAAAAATATTAAATGTGAGAGCTCTATATACAACCAAATTACAAATGAATTGAATTACAATTTAATCAAAGGAATTCATTGTTATGGGGTCTTCAAGCTTTATTCTTCTTTCTTCTTTCTTCTTTCTTTTTTTTCATTTTTTCTTTCTTCTTTGGATCTTCCTTTGGATGGTTGAATGGTAGATGCTCCAAGACTTCACATGGTACATAAGATAGGATCTTATGACCAATATTCATCTAATCCCCATAATAATCATTCCAAAATCTTAAATATACAAATTTTACATGAAAGAAATGTATAAATTTAACTAACAAAATAAGGTTAGCAAATCACACACACAAATTCCAAGCATGTATATTGGACTTATCACACATGGGTGACTAAATTGTCTATGGATTATGCTTAGGGTATAAAAATGAAAGCATTTATATTTTAATTTATGATAGCCCTTTAGCATAATCTCTGAAAAAAATAGTTAGACTAAAAGCATTCATTTTCTATCTACACCCTAACAACTAACATCATTCTTCATAAAATAAACATAACATCAAGTGTATGCACCTAACATAAAGCTAGAAGTGGTGAAGGCTGTTGTGTGCTTTGAAGGTTTGTGTGGTATGCTTAATGATTTTAGGTTCAAATTTTCTAAGTGTGAAAAAGTTCAACTTAGAGGAGGTTTCATTTAAGTTGTTTAAGTATTTTTTGGTTTTTTTTCATGTAATTTATTTAAGTGAAACCTACAATTAATTACTAAGTTATAAAGAGAGGAAGAAAACTTCTCTTTCCTTTAAATAAGTAATTTCTAAGGTAAGTTCATATTTTAATTTCATTTAGGTGAATATTTTGATTACATAATCAATCTAAGTTTAGATAAACTCTAAACAAACCTATTCAAAAGAAGGCATTTTAAGATTAAATAAAATGAATCAAAATTCACATATACATTACTTCATCTCTTTCCCAACATATATAACATGCATATGGATGGGCATATATATATACATGCAAATGAGAATAGTTACACTTTGATGCATGTTAAGTAATCCATTTAAATTTAGAAGATTTAGATGCATGATTTTCTTAAGTAGAAAAGATTTTCCTTATCCAAAATTTCACATATGCATGAGTAAGAAAAATAAGTGAGTACAAGTCATTGTTAACAGAGGTGTAAGGTCAAGACCTAATTAGGGCTATTAAAGCCTCACAACCCAGGGTTGTCTAGACTAATATATCTTTCTTAAGTACCTATACATATAAAGGAAATGGAAAAAGATGCAAGTTGTTTAATAGTTTCATTTTTATTTATGAAATTTATTATGCAAGATGCAATCCTTACATGATGGCATAGGGATGAATAAGATATAGAATTAAGTAAGTGTTAGGTTCTTTTCAAATGAACACATCTTACCACCCTTAATCAAAACTATGCTAGCATAGAAGGAAGGAAAAGGCTACACTACACATGACTTTATAATCTATCACATACAAGCTAATAATTAATATGAATAGCACACTTTCAGATTTGATATTTTATTTATAAGTTTGAAAATATTTTGGATTTAGTAGTGATAATCTCATATTTTACTTTAGCCAACACATTCATTTGACATAAAGTAAACAATTTCATTTTAAAATTTGAACATGAAATTATGAATGCATGAATCACATGACATAAAATTTAGCATGTTGGGAAAGATATAAAGCAATGAAAATAAACTACTTTACTTAATTCCTAAAGACATTATAAAGAATAAGAAAATTTAGAATAAATCAAGTGAATTTAAAATGATTTTTTGTTTGTTTGAAGTTTGATTTAATTTTAAAAGGTGAGATGAGTTTGTTGTTCCTAACCCATTCCCAGATGTGTTTTGTATTTTTGTTTAATTTTTAGATAATTTAATCAATTTTAAACATTGATTAGGTTAAGGTATAAATTAAATCTCTTAATTAACCGTTACCTACACCACCTTAGAAAAATTAACTAAGTAATTATGAGCCAATGAGATGACATAAAACCCACAAGATATTTAAATTTACAATGACTAGTAATGAAAGGTGCAATTTGGCTCATAATTAAAGTTAATTAAACTAAGGGGTTTTAAGTACTTTAAAACACCCTTCACACACTTATGAAGGGGTTTTGATTTTTAATTAGACTTAGGCTATTGAACACTAGAATCAAAAGTAGATTAATTAAGTTCAGAAACTTTTAGAATTTTTTAATTATTTAAAGGGATAATTAATGAATTAACCCTAATTAAGAGATTAAGGAAAGAAAATGGGGTTTAGGGAATAGCTTGGGAAATATGCCAAAATTATTTCCATAAACCCTACTTGATCTAGCCTTTCAACTTAATCATAGAAAATCCACTAAATATGCCTTAATTGTTAATCACATGAAGGGGTAATTAGAATGAGTAGAAATTTTCCTAATTAACTCAATAAATCTCAAGAAAATTAGGAGGTAGAGATCATCCCCTAAAATGAACCCTAAGTTTGAGATTAATTGGTGACTTAGAGTAATAATAATTAACATTCTAAAGAAACCCAAATTGGAGAAAAAAAACAAAATATATTGAAAATTTTTTAAAGTATTAGATGAATTATCTATCCATAGCATTTTCCTTATATTTTGATTTTTCTTGAAGGAGTTATGATTTTTGAAGGTTTCTAAATTAATTAAAATTAAAAATAATCCTAAATACTAGCTCGACGTGGTGGAGGCTACACACTTTACAAGCATCGTGTCGTGAACCCCTTACTTAAGTTTTTAAATCAAGGGGACGGCGGCGGCGCATGCTCTTTTATCCTTAGCAGTCCAATCAAAGATCTGACGGTTGAGGATACACCCATAGTTTTAAATTGATAAAGATTATAAACATCTAATAATCAACCATCCATCTAAAATGTGGATGGGCGAGATGGGTTATTCTTCGAGGATGAATGAACCTCATAATCAATGGGAGATCCAAGCTCGATCTTGCATAGATTCATTTAAAAAACCCCACACCATCTAAGGACCAGCGGCCAATCCAATGGTTGATTTCACATGCAATGGAAATTTCTTTCACAAAGGACCAACGCCTCTTGGCCTAAGTGGTCAGAAAATCACTAACCTCATCAAAGGTGATCACCGGCACTCATGATCAATAAGGTAGCTTCATCTAGTGGAGACGAAGCCCTGTTGAAGTTCTTAGGTCTTGAGGTTGAGTGGATGAATGGGTGGACCAACTCCTCTTGATCACCCTTGCAAATTTGATTGAATTGAGTTCTTCCTTGATGTGGGAACTCAGTTGGATGCTTGGCAAGCTGACAGCTCTAGACTAAGTGCAGAGGAATTTGTGGGATTATGAAGAAGTTGAGAATTCATGGACCTCCCCATTTTTTCTATACAAATTGAAGAATGGGAAATCTAAATCTTCTCTAGGGGCCTTGGGAAAGCTCTCTAATGTTTGCTAACTTTCTCTAGGCTCCAATTGATCAAGTGGCAATGAAAATTTTAGTGGATTATGGGGAGTATATCTCCCCATGGATCAAGTGATGAGCTTGCCATTTTGATCCAATTGACACCATGGGATGGGTTATTTGGGTTGTTAGAGCAGTGCACATGGTTAGTTTGGCTAGTGGAGTGGAAGGCTAACTCCCATGTGCATCCAATTGAGCTCTGGGGGGAGTTTAAAATTTCAATTTCATGCTATGGGGTCAGGTTTGGTCCTTGGGCCAAATGGGTTGACCCACACCCATTGGGTTGGGTGCACCACTCATCACTAGGTCCCCTTGAGGTTTTGAGAGCCTCAGTGATTGTGATGAGTGTATGATCAAATACCCATGGGTGAGCCAACTTTTGTTCTATGGCCTAGGGTATAATGGTCATTTGCTATTTTTTCAATTTGGATATGTTTGGTATGTTGAGAAAAAAGGTTCAAGTTTTTAATGGATTTGGAATCCATTTGATATTTGGCTCATGTTGACCCATTTAGGTCAAAATGGGTCAACTTATCAAGTTGACTAATAGGTTAAATTTGTTCAAACCAAGGGTTGGGTCAAGTTCATATGATCATTTGAAATATTTTGGTGCCTTTGGTTTGGTTCAATTTGGATTATATTTGGTTTTGGATCATATGAATCTTTTAGGTCAAATGGGTCAAGTTTCCCATTTGACCCATTTGACTTAATTGAGGTAGGTCAAGGGTAGGTTTGGTTGGCCATATGGAGAGGATTGGTATCTTTATTTCCAATTAATTGGGGTTAAGTTCAATTTTGGCTCAACATGACCCCTTTAGGTCAAGTTGGGTCTAAGGTCAATTGGGCTAGGTTGGGTCTAGTTGACCAATTGAGACTTGACCCATTAATTTCAATCAATTTGGCTTAGATCAATTTTTGACACATTTTGTCCCTTTAGGTCAAAATGGGTCAACTTGGGTCAAGTGGGCCAATTGGGAATATAGGTCATGAGTGAACTTGGATCAATGGTTTCAATCAATTTCGCCTATGGTGGAATTTGGTTATGTTAGGTTTTATTTTAGGTTAAGTATTGATTGGTCAACCCTTAGGTTTGACTTAGTTTGACCCAATTTTATTGATTTATCATCCCATGATGATTGTTAATCATGATGAGAGGCAAATATGAGTTTGGTTCAATCCAATTTGGTTAGGATCAAAAGTTGGTTCATAAAACTTTAGGTCACTTTTAAAGTGAGCCTAAGTGGGTCAAATGGCTTGGTCAAAGCTTGATTTGAAGTTCATTGATCTTGTATATGGACTTATGATTGAAATATAAATCCATTTACAAGTAGTTTGTAGTCAAATGGATTTTGATCCATTTGAAAATTCCATATTCAAAGGAAGAATATGAAGGAGTCTTTGGTTTGATTCTTGATTTGGGTTTTGATTTTGATTGAGGTTTGGATTTATATGAGCTCATGATTGTAGGATTGATTGAACCATGAGAGAAAATCAGAGTTTGGCTTGATTTGAATTGATTTTGGCTAAGTTCAAGATTTTGGCTTGAAAGGCTTAGATTTGATTTTGATTTGAATTGAGTTTGATATTTGGTTGGTTTTGATTGTTTGAATTTATATTTCATTTATATATGTGAATATAAATGAGAATATAAATGATCATGAAAATTTTAATTTGAAAGAGTTTGATCATGATTTAGGTTAAATCCATTAAAGGAAATTTAAAGGATTTAAAAGAATTTTTAATTTCAAATTTAATTTTTGACTTAGATTTGATTGATTTATATTTATATTTCATTTTATGAATATAAATAAGAAAAATATGTTTTGAAAATCTCATGAGTTTGAAAAGCTTTGATCAAAGTTTAGGTTAAATCCATTAATGAAAATTAAGAATTTAAGAATTTCAAGCATTTTAAATTTGAATTTAATTTTGACTTTGATTGGATTGATTTATATTTATATTTAATTTATATATGAATATAAATGAGGATATAAATTGATTTTGAGAAAATCCCAAGTGTTTGAATGATTTGATCAATGTTTAGAGTTGATTTTGGCTAGGTCCTTTAATGGAAAATTAAAGGGACTTAAGAGAAATTTTCATGAATTAATTTTTAATTTTGAATTTGATTTTATGGGTTTGAATTAATATTTCATTTATAAATGTGAATATAAATGAGAATATAAATGGATCATGAGAAAATCTCAAAGATTTGAATAGGTTTTGATCATAGTTTTGGCTAAGACCGTAAGAATGGGTTAAGGACTTAGGAAATTTGAACTTAGGAATTTTGATGGATTTGGATCATGGGTTCCAATCATGGATTTCAATCATGAAATTGAATCATGGAATTTGATTTGGAGTTTGAGAAAATCAAATAGAATTGATTTGGATTTTGACTTGAAGAAGGAAAGTGAAATGGTTTAAGCTAAGGGTAGAAATTTTCTAACACCCAAGGCATGACCTATTCCATGGATAACTCTTCTAAGTCTTCTAGGGCTAGGGGAGAGTGTCCACCTAATCACTAGACATGTCTTAAGACTAAGGAACTCTTAAGGTCTAAGAGAAATTTTATGTCTAAGATGGAGGTGTTGAGAGCTCATTCTAAAAATGAGGTCAACAAGCATCATTGTTAGCACCAGGGGTGTAAGGTACAAGACTTACTTAGGGATACATAAAGCCTCGCAATCCTGGGATTTTTCAGACTAATATACCACTTTCCTTAAATACACATGTATGTACAAAAGAAATGAATGGAAAAAGAAAGATGTAAAAGTTTGTGTTTATTTGTTTGATTTGTTTATGTAATTCATATGTATAAGTGTGGATGTCCTTCTTAAGTAATAACATAGGAATGAATAGGAAAAGATTTAAGCAAGTGTTGTGTCCTTTTCAAATGAACTATACACTTTGCCAAATCCTATTCAAAACTATGCTAAAAAGAAAAGAAGGAAAACCACACTATGCATCTTTATATTTTACTCACATGCAAGCTCATAAATAATTATATGTAGCATACCTTTCAGTTTTGATGATTGATTTATAAGTTTTGAAAATAATTTTGGATTTAATAGTGATAATAGCCATTCATATTCTTACTTTAGCCAAAACATGCAATTTGACATAAAGGAAACATTTCATTTTTAATTTGATTTTTAAAAGGCATGAATGTATGAATTTCATATGGCACACATATTTAGCATGCTAGCAAAGAAACAAAGTGATGAAAGCAATGTAAGTTCATCCACCCTAATTAATTCCTAAAGACAATCTTATGAATAAGACTATTTAAAGTAAATCAAATTTGTTTTAAAGAGAGTTTGAATTTTGTTTGAGTTTGATTTCAATTTGAGAAATGTGAGATGAATATGCTGGTCCTAACCCATTACCCCATGTGTGAGTTATTTAAGTTCAATTTTTAGGTGATTAGATCAATTTTATGCTTTTTTTAGGTTAAGGTGTGAATTAAGTGTGATAATTACCCCTTGCCTACACCACTTTAACATATTTAATTACATAATTATGAGCCAATGACATGACATAAAACCACACAAGAAATTTAAATCAGCAATGCACCTAAGAAAGAAAAGGGCCTAATGCAATTGGCTCACAATTAATGATTAATTAAGCTAAAAGATTTAATTTAAGCACTTTCATAACCCTCCCATATATGTGGGTTGGATTTTGATTTCCTTAAGCTACTTAGGTTATTGAACACCTAAGCACCTACCCAAGATAAATTGATTAAGTTCTTGAATGTTTTGATTTTGAAATCAAATTAATTAAGTAAGTGATTGATTAACCCTTAATAAGTTTGTATTAAGGAAGGAAAGGGTTTAGGAAAGCAGGAAAATTCCCCAAATCCATTCCATAAACCTCTTCACTTAAGCAAGGCTTAATTAACTTAATAAAGGGATTAAACCACTATTCATATGTAATTACCTTTAATTACATAAAGAGAGTAATTAAGGATTCATTAATTGATCTCTAATTATCCCATCAATAAATCCCAAGAAAAATGGGGAGGCAAGTCATCCCCCTAAATGCACATGAGAAGTTTGGAATTTATCAGTGGGATAATTAGGGAGTAAGTAAGGTTATTAAGTTTTCAATAAAACCCTAATTAAGCAAAAAAAATCACTATTTAAAACCCATTGGAAATAATTTTAGAATATTCTCCTCTGAATCATCTTTACAATGCATTTTACCTTGTATTTTTATGATTTTTCTAGAATTAGTTATGTTATTTTGAAGTTTCCATGATTATCCATTAATTAAATAGCCTAATTAAGTGATTAATCTCGTCGGTGCAACATGGAGGCTGACGTGGCATGCACTTTTCATGTGGCATAATGGGAGAGGCCACTTAAGTTGTCACATCATAGTGTCACGTCAATGGTGGTGTTACGCACTTTTTCCCTATCCATCCGATCAAGGATCAGACGGTTGAGATAAAGCCTACTGTATTAAGAGATTAATTTGATATTCCTATGCGTCTTGATCATGGACAAATATCCAAAATGCATGGATAGACGGCCCATGATCCGTCTCTAAGTTTCCTTATGGGAAAGGGGAACCGTCCACCTTCCATGGCATGATCTGAGCTTGATTGAGCTCGGATTAAGCCCAAACTCAACCCACACCATCATCAAGCAAGGAGATGAAGATCCAATGGCTAGTTTTATATAAAGTGAAAATTCCTTTCACAAAAGACCACACTCTCTAGTTTAAGCTCAATTTTGATCCATACCTCACCGGAGGCTATCACCGGTGCTCGAATCTGATGAGGTAGATTCGTCTAGTGGAGATGAATCTCTGTTGAAAGTTTCAAGCTTTGGGGTTGAGTAGATCTCTCTATATACCAAGCTCACCTTCAATTGGGCTCAATCTTGATCTAGACACCACCTCCCTTGCTTAGAGAACTTGGGAAAAGGTGTGGATCAACTCGATTGACTCCTCTGAAGAAGCTTGCAAGAGGAATTGAGTTAATTTGGTGTATTGAGTAAGTTAGAAATTTTGAGAAGCTCCCCTATTTTCAGTCTAAGAAAACCGAAAATGGAGAATTCTAAATGGCTTTAGAAAGCTTGGAGGAGCTCTAAGCCATTTGCTTTGAGTTCCCAAAGGTCAATCGAGTATGTGCCTTATGAATTCAAGTGGAATTAGGGAGAGTATATCTCCCCCTAGGTGAATCGGATGGCCATGAAGAGCTTTGACATTTTGATTTAATTCACCCTATTCAATGGGTTGGTTAGGCTGTTAGGACTTGCACATGGTTTGGTTTTGAGTGTGGAGTGGAGTAGTGAAGCTCCCATGTGCTTTAATTGAGTGGAGGAGGGATCTCATGTGCTCAATTCCTAAGTGGGTGGTCAGTTTGGCCATTAGGTTGGGTTTGGTTGACCCAAACCCAATGGGTCATGTAGAACAATATCCATTAATGACCATTTGGTCCACTAAGAGGATGCCAAGTGTCCATGAAAAGGTATTGACCAAATTCCAAGTGGTTTTGATTTTAGGTTACCCCTATGGCCCAGGGGTAAAATGGTCATTTGGCTTGAATTTCAATTTGAATATGTTTGGTATGATTGAAAAATGGGTTGGGCCAAGTTTCAATGAATTTGGAATGGTTTGATATGATTTGGCTCAGTTGACCCATTTAGGTCAAAATGGGTCAATTTGAATAAGTTGACCAATTGGTCAAATTGGGTCAAACCAAGGGTTGGGTCAAGTTCATATGACCATTTGAAATGTTATGGCATCATTGGTTTGGTTCAATTTGAGTTATATTTGAATTTGATTCATTTGATTTCATTTAGGTCAAATGGGTCAAGTTGACCAATTTGACCCATTTGACCTATTTGGGTTAGGTCATGGGTTGGTTTATGTTTGGTTGACCATTTGAAATGGATTGGCATCTTTGTTTCTAATCAATTTAGTTTATATTTAGATTTGGCTCAATTTGACCTTTTTTAATTGAATTTTGGTCTAGTTGGCCAATTGGGATTTCAGTTCAAGCAAGTGATTGGAAATGAACTTAACCCATTAGTTTCAATCAATTTGCTTAGATCAAGTTTTAACACATTTTGACTTTTAGGTCAAGTTGGGTCAACTTGGGTCAAGTAATGTGGACTAAGTTAGGCTCAAATGATGACTTGGTCAAGTTCAAACATTGATCGTGAATGAGTTTTGATCAATGGTTTCAATCAATTTGGCCTATAGTGGATTTTGGCTAGTTTAGGTTTCATTTTGGCTAAGCGTTGACTTAGTCAACGCTTAGGTTTGACTTGGTTTGACCCAATTTGAGTGATTGATCATCTTATGATGATTGCTGCTCACAATGTAAGGGCTAGGTGGGCTTAGTTCAATCTAATTTGATTATGATTATAATTTGGCTCATAAGGGATACTTTAGGTCACTTTGGGTCAAGTGAGCCTAAGTGGTCAAATGGCTTGGTCAAAGCTTGATTTGAGTTTGATTGAACTCACATATGGACTTATGATTGAAATATAAATCCATTTGCAAGTGATTTGAAGTCAAATGGGTTTTGATTCATTTGATAATTTCAAATTCAAAGGGTAAACATGAGTTTGACTTGGGTTTGATTTTTGAATTTAGTTTTGGTTTGATGATTGAAGTTTGTATTTATATTTGGATTTATGATTGAAGGATTGATTGAATCATGAAGAAAAATCAAGAGTTTGGCTTGATTTGAGTTTGGCTAAGTTTAGATTTCTTGAAAGGCTTAGGTTGAATTTTGATTGAATTTGAGTTTGAGTTTCAAATTGATTTTTGGTTATTTGAATTTATATTTCATTTATATTTGTGAATATAAAGAATATATAATTTATGAGAAAATTCCTTGAATTTGAATTAATTTAGATTTGATTTCCATAAGATAGAATCAAAGTGACTTAGGAAAGATTTTTTATTTGGATTTGAATTTTGAATTTGGTTTGATTGATTTGAATTTATATTTCATTTATATATGTGAATATAAATGAAAATATAAATGGGTTTTGAGAAAATTCCTTGAATTTGAATGGATTTAGATTTGATTTGAGCTAATTCCATGAGAGGAAATCAAAGGACTTAGGAAAGATTTTTGGTTTGGATTCCAATCATAAGCTTCAATCATTTGGAATTGATTTGAGTTTGAGAAAATCAATTACGTTGGAATTGATTTAAGTTTTGATGTTGATTGATTTGGAGTTTGACTTGAAGGGAGGAAGTGAGGAATTTAGCTCAAGCTATAGGGTAGGCAAATTTTCCTAATACCCCAGGCATGTATTCTATGGCTAACTCTTCTAAGTCTCTAGAGTGGGTTGAGTGTTCACCTAATCACTAGAAGTGTCTTAAGACTAAGGAACTCTTAAAGTTTAAGAGAAGTCCTATGTCTAAGATGGAGGTTGAGAGCTCATTAAAAATGAGGTCGGAGATAAACCAAGTATTTCTTCATAACTCTATGAAAAGCGTCCTTAACTCTAGCCAATAAAGTCTTTTGTTTCTTTTCATTCAACAAGGAACTAATGTATGTCGGGTGTGAATTTTCTTTTATTCCTAAGTTGATTTCTTTGAGTTCGTCGATGGCTGATCTGATTTCTTCTTCAAACACTGGCAGTGCATCTTTGACTTTAAGCTCATTTGGGTCATCTTAAGTTTCCAAACATACCTTCTCATAAGAGTTAGCATGATTTGAGAAGAACCAATTAGACTCTAAATGATTGGTGATGACTAGGAAATGGATGGCATCATCGATTGGACCCACTGTGCCGAATTCTAGTTCTGGTCTTGATTGAGAATGTCTACTTTGGTTGCCCCATAATCTTTCAAAGTTATCCGACCTGTGTTTAGACCAAGTATGTGGGATTAATCCCTTCTTTGCCAAATTAAGAACACAAAGCGAATGCCAATCAAAAGGTAATTGTATTAAATATTTATATGAATTATCCACAAGTTCAACATCGACTTCTTGACTTGAGGATGATGCTCCCAACAAAAACCTCTTTGGCTTTACATCTGTGGATGACTTGGGGGCCTCCCTAACTACCAAACCCTTAACTTTCTGGAAAGAAAGAGGGGTTAGAGCTAAAGTTCCCAACTGCTGGCTGATTGTTCTACATAATGATGATTTGGATATATTCATGCTTTGCTTAGAGGCATGGTACTCATCATTATTTGTCTTGAATGTCACTTCTAAAGGGACCTATTGAGAGGGGTTGATTGATGCTAACCACATGAGACTCATCCTCACGGACTCTAAGTCTATGTGGTGGATAGGGTACTCACAGTTGAAACATAGCTTGTACTGGCTAGCCATCAGCGAGGAGGTCTTCCACCTCTAGAACTGCCTCTGGATCTATCTCTTCCTCTTCCTGGAGGGGGTTGAGTCATCATACCCATGTGTTCATATGGAGGAAAAAATTGTGGGTGGAATCTAACTTCAGGCTCTACTTCATCCTCAGTGTCTGATTCTCGCTCAATTGCATTTTCATTTTCATTTTCTTTTTCTTTTTCTTTTTCATTTTTCTTTTCTTTTTCTTTTTATTCTTCTTCTTTTTATTTGGTGTTTGAACATTGACCAAGTTTACAAGAATAGACTTTTTGATTTTGAGGAAGGTAGTAGGCTGCATCCTCATATATCTCGACCTCGCAAACTGAGAATGGCTTCAAGTCTCCTTTGACATAGTATTTGATTCCACCTCTTTGAAATTTGATGCACTGATGTAGAGATGATGGAACCATGTTGTATCCATGTATCCAAGGCCTATAGAGCAAAGCAGTGAAGGATGTATCTGAATCAATTAGGTATAACTTGGCTTCTATCTTCCAGTCATCTATCTCTAATGGAAACACTATGGAGCCTACATCCCTCTTGCCTTGCTCATTGAATCCTCTCAACATTATCTAATCTCCACAGAGTCTGGAGATGTCAATCCTCAGGTAGGTGAGGGTCTTTAGACTCATAATATTCACTGATGCACCTGGATCAATTGACACCCTGGAGAGTCTGAATTTGCCCATATCCACTATGATGTAGAGAGGACAGTTGTGCTCAGTTGTCTCCAAAAGAAGGTCTTCATTGATAAATATAACTCCACAGGCTTCTCTTGAATAACATGCCTCCTCTATAATAGTGGTCAGCTAAGCTAAGCATATTTCTGGATCGAGAAGGGCTTGATCAATGACTCCCTCATCCCTTTGGATAAGACAAGGGCATCATATATGCTTAGCTTAGCTGGCAACTTTCTCAAATGAGCGAGGACATTATAGTCAACTCTGGGCTGGTCCTCCATAAGCATATCCATAGGCAAAGCATTTTGTGAAGGGGATACTTGATCGCTAAAACCAATGATTTTCTTACCCTTATCCTGAGGTGCTACCCTGGGAAAGATATAAAATGGCCTGTAGAGATTCTAAGAAAGCAATATATGATGCAAAAAATTTAGCTTTTAGTGATTTATACAATAGATTAGATACTAAAGAAGGTGAAAGATGTATGTATAAGTTAGCCAACCAAAGAGATAAGAGAAGTAAAGACATAGTTCAAGTGAGGAGTAAGGATGAAAATAATAAAGTGCTTTTCTTAGAAAAGATATTGAAAATAGGTGGATGAGGTATTTTAATAAACTTTTCAATGAAGGATCTGAAATGCGATTGATTTTAGTAACCTTAATACCCTAAACAAAATAGAGAATTTCATTTTATTAGTAAATCAAGTTAGTGAAGCTTTAAAGAAAATGAAATGTGGAAAAGCAAGAGGCCGGATAATATTCCAATAGAAGTGTGGAAATGTTTAGAAGATCAAGGAATTTCTTGGCTTACAAATCTTTTTAATGTTATTTTAAAGACTAAAAGATGCGGATGAGTGGAGAAAGAGTTTGTTGGTTCCTATATTTAAGAATAAGGTGATGCACAAGATTGTGCAAATTATAGAGAATTAAGTTAATGTGCCATACATTAAAATTATGGGAGAGAGTAATTGAGCATAGGTTACGATGTGATACAGAAGTTTCTCACAATCAGTTTGGTTTCATGCCAGGTAGATCTACTATGGATGCTATACATTTGTTAAGAGGTTTGATGGAGAAGCATAGAGAAAATAAAAATGATCTACATATGATATTTATTGATTTAGAGAAAGCTTATGATAAAGTCTCAAGAGATGTTCTTTGGAGAGTTCTAGAACAAAAGAAGTTAATATTGGTTATATTCAAGTCATTAAGGATATGTATACTAGAGCTATCACTTGTGTCCAAACACAAGGAGGATTGACAAACTATTTTCTATTTCCAGTTTGGATTACATCAAGGATCAACATTAAGCCCTTATCTTTTACTTTAGTTATGGATGTTCTTACGAGGCATTTACAAGAAGATGTACCGGTGTATGCTTTTTTCGATGACATTCTTCTTGTTGATAAGACTAGAGAGGGAGTCCAACAAACTTGAATTATGGAGGTCAACTTTAGAGTCTAAAGGTTTTCAAGGCATCTAAAACTGAATATATGGAGTGTAATTTTAGTTGTAGAAATTTTAGTGGTAGTGTTGTGACTTTAGGTGATCAAGTCATTAATATAAGAGCTTTATTGATATTTAGGCTCTATTGTTCAAAATGATGGTGAAATAGATGGAGATATTATTAGTAGAATTCAAGTTGGATGGTTGAAGTGGAGGAATGCATCCACCTATTATGTGATAGAAAAGTTCCACTTAAACTTAAGGGAAAATTTTATAAGATGGTGGTAAGACTGCAATGACTTATAGTAATGTTGGCCAATAAAAGAGAAACATAAGACTAAGTTAAGTGTTACAGAGATGAGGATGCTCGTGGATGATTTTACCCTTAGAGATAGAATGCAAAATGAGTATGTTGGAAAAGTTGGAGTAGCTCCAAGAGATAAGGGAGAGCCTTAGATGGTTTGGCCACATAAAGCCACCGTCAGATGACCATTAGAGTAGATGCATTAGATTTTCCTTATGTTAAGAAAGGTAGAGGTAGACCTAAAAGACTTGGTTAAGATGTATAAAAATGATCTTAGTATACCGAATTAAATGAGAATTTGACACATCACAGACATGGAGAAGGATTCATGTAATTCCCACCTAGTGGGATTAAGGCTTGTTGTTGTTGTTGTTGTTGTTGTATCCTGAGGTGCTACCCTAGGAGGTAGAACTTTGCCACTACGGAGGTTGACTTCAGTGACTTCATGAGATGGTTTAGTGAAAAGTTTTATCTTCTCATCAAGTTCACCTATAGCTTCTCCTATAGGATCATCAAAGTCGGATGAGTCCAAATAAATCTTAATTAGGGAACCTGAGTGATTCAGGAATGTATAATCTATTTCTAAATCAAAAGAAGAAGAGTGATCGAAACTAGAGTTATTATTAATTAAACTTAGAGAGCTATTTATAAGAATAAAATTAAGCAGATCATCAAAAGTGACACAAATATAAATGGAATCAGCTCGCTTCATTGATTTCTTAAAATTGTATGGAGGTACAAAATAAAAATCAAGTAAAGTAATCAGAGTGGGGATTCGGCACCCTCCTCATACAATACTACTAGAAAAGAAGCATGGAGGAACGCTACAACAATGGAATGAGTGCTGGAATGAATCGATGGTTATGCTATTGTACTATCCTAGGCAAGTGGAGGTTGTCGCTACTATTGCTGGGCTCCTACCTCCCCCAAGTTATCTTTAACAACTTGCAAACCTTCTTTAGAGTTTAAGGTTTGGGCTACTTCAGGCACTTACAAGGGTAATTATTTTATCTTATAAATAATTTTCTTAGAGGTTCGGGATAGGGCGATATCCTAACCTTCTTTTTTCTTAAGAGGATCACATGTATCCCCAAGGATTACCCTAACAGAACTAGAATGTTGTTCTAATAGGTATTCATTGGGGATGATAATGGCACTCGACTTGGAGCTAAGCTAAAGCCAGTCCTTAAAGATAATGTAATCTTCTAAGACATGGTCTAACATGTAGTGGTAGGGGCAATAATTTGGATCATGACTCTTGCCACTTCCACCGGCCTCTTAGGCTCTGGAAACTAGAAATCAAGCTTCTTTATGAGATTCTTAAAGATCTTCTTGACTACCTCCCTCTTGAATTAATAAGGTTTATTCAATTTGTTGGAAAGAGTAGGTATGTAATAGCTACCTGGTGGCGGGTAGGAATATTGCTATTGATGATGCTGATGAGGAGGCGGTGGCGGTGGCTATTGTGGAAACTGAGGTGGCCAGCATGACAGCCGAGGTAGTGGTAGGGGAGGTGGCAGAGGAGATTGGGGAGCTCAAGGCCTATCTGACTGAACCCTAGCTGGCTGAAAATTAGAAGTTGGGGTAGAAAATTTAGTTATAAGTTATTGTTAGGGTAGAAAATTTATTTTTCTCTAAGAGCCTAAACTGATCCAAGCCACACAGTTATCATCAATAATGAAGAAACTAAAAAAATACATGTCATTTCTATTGCACAATATAAATAAATCATCAAATAATTTATAACCTCAAAATGAAAGAATAACATGCTTGTGGTTAAAATCACATAGAACTTCGAAAAAAGAAAACCTACCCTTATACATCCTGGTATATGAAAGAATAATTACAAGTTACAAAATGACAAGTGGTATAGAGGATCTCAAGTCTTCATGCTCCCTCCATTTTTTTTCATTTTAGTTGCTCCATTTGATTTGGTAGGTTCTACGCATCACATGGCGAAGATAAAACCTAATGTTCATCCCAAAACAATTAGCCAAATTATGATGCATAATTACATTAAGAAAAATGGAAAAAGTAAATATAATTATACCTAAAAAAGGTGTTAGCTAAACACACCATACAACCCAAGCAACTATATGACTAATTTGGACTTAGCACCCTACACATGGGTACAGTCCACAAGTAGATTATGCATGGTTAAGCAAGAGAAAATATTTATATTTTTATTTGACATTTTAAGCAATCTCACCAAAATTATGTTTAGGCTAATCATAATATCTAGTCTATGCACATACAAAGGTCTACAACATTACATGATAAAGGGTTACATGACTACATTTGAACATAAAGCTAGAAATTGGTGAATTAATCTAATGTGTGTGTGTTACTTGTGTGTATGTCCAAACTAGGATTTAGAGTTAAGATTTTCTAAGTATGAAAGACACCTAATTATCAAGGGTGGTTTCACTTTAAATGGTTTAATTAATTTACAAATTTTACATAATGTTTTCTTTTATTTCATTTGACCTACACAAAACAACTAAGTGTTATGAAGAGAAAAAAAAAAAGAGGATTTCTCTTATCCCTTAGTCACATCTAAAGCAAATTAATTAATCATATCCTTTTAGTGAATGACTTATTATATATTTTAATTAATGTTATGTTTATGTTCACTTTAAATAAACTCATTTAATAAGAAAGGCAACTTAATTTTAGTTGGAACGAATTACTTTCACATAACACATGTTTGTTCATTTCTTTATCATGTATATGCATATGATTAAATCTAAACATAATATACATTCAATTTGTATCTTAACACACTTAAATGATGAATGTGAGTAAATGTATTTGAATTGATATTTCATTTGGTTGAATGATTTTGTCATATCAATTTAAAATATATAAATTCTTATGCAAAAAAAGGAAAGAATCTTAAATCACATTTATTAACTCACCAAATAAACAAAGTATGAATGTATGTATTTTTAATAAAAAGGGATTTTCATTCTTTAGCTAAGTACCATCATCATGTATAAAAGTTTTAAAAAGTATGTATTGTTCTACCAATGTAGGAACCTCCTTGGGTTTACTTAAAGATGTGCATCCTTGGAATGTACAAACTAATATACCCTTTATCCTTATATACATATGGATGTATTGTGGTGAAAATTTTATATATGTATTTTTTCCTTCATCATGGAAAGGATGAATGAATATATATATATATATATATATATATATATATATATATATATATATATATATATATATATATATATATATATATATATATATATATATATATATATATATATATATATATATATATATATGTTATTGGGACACCATAGATCCAGATGTTCTTATTTATTGATGTGAAGACATTGAGGAAAGGTGTACTATCTCAAAAGATAGAAGTCACCTCCCTACAATGGACCTAATCACTGAATAAGGACTCTAAACTATGGGTCTTTGAAATGTGCAGATTCTTCCCATGAAAGTAAAGCTAGGTTTATTTTAAATTGGGTTTGTTAAGTTCTTTACAGGAGCAAGCCCATATAATTAATTCATTCTAAGGAATGGGATTCCTTAAGAATACTCGATTAAGATAAATGATTGTTGACTCCAAAGATTTTGATGGTTGGACTACCAATCGATTGGTTTATTTTTAGAAGATCAAGTGAGATTGATCAAGAGGAGAGAATTCTTATCGAAGCAAAATGAAGATAAGTAAGGGATGTTTAGGATGCTAGGAAGCCTAGTAAGCACCCCAAACTATCCTATGGTTAGGCTTTATATTTTTGTAGTTGAAGTGATTTATTTGTTTGAGTTAAATTTTTATTAGAAATCTAGAGCTTACAATTCCATGATACAAGGTCATGAAAATACCTAAGTGAGGTATGCTGTAGCACATAAAGAAAGTAACCTCTGAACCTAAATCTAGGGAGCTTTTGGCAAGGGCCAAAAGCATGATCTAAATCTAAGAAAATGGGTATTTGGTTTACCTCCATAAAGAGAATAAACCACCAATGGACTTTACAAGGGGTGGCCAACTAACTCCTCTATGATTTTAAATACATGTAGGCAAGTCATATGCTTTTGCAAGATAGCTAAGCTGTTATTTATTTAGAAAGAGACTAAGTCCTTAAAAATACTCTCTAAGAGACTAGATCTTGTAGGGCATGATTGATGACTTAAATCTAATGCAAATCTTGTTATGTTTAATTTTTATTTTAGACAATCAATTTGACATAGGCTTTAGGATTCATATGCCTAATGCATGAGAAATTAGATTATGGGCCAAAATTAGCAAGATAAGGAGGTGTGTTTCCACCATGGCTCCCAAAGGTCAAGCCAAGTTCTCTGTCAAATGTGGAAGCCCTCCAAAATAAGAGTGAAATAATATGCTTTTTTATGCATAATGTGAGAAAGAAAATACAGCATTCAGTTAAGGGGTTGCTAATTATTTTATCTTGTTTATAACCTAGGCTTTATGTGAGGTTATGAGTTATTTATTTTAAATTTGAATTGATTAGTTGGATAGAAATTTATTTTCCTAAGAGCTTAATTATCATCCAGGCCATACATCAAAGCAAGCAAGAAAGTACAAAAAGATGTCATCTTAATGCACAAGCTAACAAACATCAATCAATTTATAAAGCTAGCACAGAAGAATAAGAGGTCATTTATGGTTGGGCTCTACTGCACAAACCCAAAAATAAATTAGGTAGCTGAACTCTACCCTTATACAACCTGGATTACAAAAGAATTAATTAAAATCAAGAAGGAATCCATTGTTATGGGGGTCTTCATTCTTCATTTTTTTTCATTTCTTCTTTCTTCTTTCTTCTTTCTTCTTTCTTCTTTCTTCTTTCTTCTTTCTTCTTTTGGTTGGTTGGAATGTGGTTGCTCCAAAGGCTTCACATGGTACATAATACATAGTCTTATAACCAATGTTCATCCTAATCCCCATAACAATCATTCCAAATCTAATTGTAAAATTACATGAAAATGGGAAAAAAATCTAATTAAAACACACAAAATAGAGATTAGCTAAATAAACAAATAATCCCAAGCATGTATATGTATAAATTAGACTTAACACCTGGGTAACCAAGTCCACACAGTATTTTGGATTATGCTTAGGGTATAAGAAACACACAAAAAGCATTTTATATTTTTATTACAGTGTCCCTTAAGCACAATCCCTATGAAGATAATGATTAGACTAAGATCACCTACCATTCAGTCTACATACACACCTAACATCAGACTAAAATATCACATCATAAAATAAAAGTAAACATCAAACCATGCACTGCCCTAACCTAAAGTTAGAAATGGTGACTTAGCCTAATGTGTGTGCTATTTAAGGTTTATATGGTATGCTTAGCTAGGCTTGAAGGCTGAAGTTTTCTAAGTATGAAAATGTTCAACTTAGAAGGTGGTTTTATTTAAGTGTTTTAGTTGATTTGGTTGATTTTTATTTGATATTTTGATTTATTTTGAGTGAACCTACAATTAATCACTAAGTTGTAAAGAGAGAAAGAGAGAAAACTTCTCTTTCCTCCCTACCTTAAGTAATTTCTAAGGTTGATTCATATTTGATTTATTTAGTGAATATTTTATTATGTGTTTTAATTAATCCTAAGTTTAGATTTTTCTAAACAAACCTATTCAAGAGAAGGCATTTTAAGATTAAGTAAAGTGAATTACTATCACAAAACACACCACACTTTATTTCTTCCCCAACATGTGTAACATGCATATGGATGAATCCTAAGCATATTTATACATGCTAATGGAAATATTTAGCACACCTTCATGATTAATGCTAAGAGAGTTTATTTAAGGAAAAAGTTGGAATGTTTCATGTATGCATGATTTTGTTAGGTAGAAAGAGATGATTATTTTATCCATTTTTCATATGCACATTTACATGTATGAAAGGCATAAGTGAGTAAGGCGCCATTATTTTCTACACTAGGGGTGTAAGGTACAAGACCTACTTGGGACTAATTAAAGCCTCGCAACCCCGGGATGTCCATACTAATATACCACTTTTCTTAAATACAAGTGCATATACAAAAAGAAATGATTGTAAAAAGAGTCATGCAAAAAAGTTTATGTTTGTTTATTTGATTTGTTTATGCAATTTACATGTGAAAGTGTGAAGGGCCTTCTTAATTAATAACATAGGAATGAATAGGAATGGATTTAAGCAAGTGTTTTGTTCTTTTCAAATGAACTATACACTTTGCAAAATCAAACTATGTTAAAGAGAGAAGGAAAGTCACAATGCATCTTTATATTTTACTCGCATGCAAGCCTATAAATAATTATAAGTAGCATACCTTTTAGTTGTGATGTTTGATTTATAAGTTTTGAAAATAATTTTGGATTTAATAGTGATAATAGCCATTCATATTCTTACTTTAGCCAAAATATGCAATTTGACATAAAGAAAACAGTTCATTTTTAATTTGATTTTTAAAAGGCATGAATGCATGATTTTCATAAGACATACACATTTAGCATGCTAGGAAAGAAATAAAGTGATGAAAGAATGTAAATTCATTCACCCTAGTTAATTCCTAAAGACAATCTTATGGAATAAGATTATTTAAAGTGAATCAAAGTTGTTTTAAAGAGATTTTTGTCTTGTTTTGAGTTTGATTTGAATTTAGGAAATGTGAAAATGTTTGTTGGTCCTAACCCATTTTTCACATGTCTATGTTGTTTTATTTTAATTTTAGAACAATTAGATTGATTTTATATTTTGCTTAGGTTAAGGTGTACATTAAGTCCATTAATTACACCTTACCTACACCACTTTAACATATTAAACCAAATAATTATGAGCCAAAGTATGACATAAAACTACAAGGAATCTAAATCAACAATGCACCTAAAAATGAAATGTGTCTAATGCATTTGCCTCACAATTAATGATTAACTAAGCTAAAGGGTTTAATTTAAGTACTTTCATAACATTTCCCACACATATGAGTTAGATATGATTTTCTTAAGTTACTTAGGTTATTGAACACCTAAGCATCTACCCAAAATGGGATTACGGAATGTTTTGAAAATTTTATCAATTTAATTAGAAGTATTCATTAGTGGATTATCTTAATTAATTTTGATTAAGGAAGGAAAGGGGTTTAGGGAATGACTTGGGGAAAATACCCCAAACCCATTTCACAAACCACCTCTTCACTTAAATAAAGCTTAATTAACTTAATCAAGGGATTAAATCATTATTCATATGCTTAATTAAGCTTAATTGCATTATGAGAGCGATTAAGGATTCATTAATTGATTTTCCTAATTAACTCATCAATAAATTTCAAGAAAAAAGGGGAGGCGAGGTCATCCACTAAATACATGAAGTTTGAATCAATTAATGAAGTAATTAGGAGTAATTAGATTAAGTTTTAATAAAACCCTAATTAAAGAAAATTTATTGTTCAAAACCAATTGAAAATAATTTTAATGAATTCTCCTCTGAATTATCTTTAAAATGCATTTTATTTTGTATTTTTTTTATTTTTCTACATTTAGTTATGTAATTATGAAGTTTTGTTAATTAATTAAAATCTATTATATAACTAATCTAGTTAACCATGGACCACTAACGCGGCATGTGGCATGATGGATTGGTTATTTAAGTTATCACATCAATGTCACGTCGGCGGTCTGCTTTTCCGATCATCCAATCAAAGATGGACGTCGAGATTAACATGGTTTTAAGGGATAAATGAGGGATCTGCGGATTAATCAAAACCATCAAACATGCGGGATGGATGGTCCATGATCCTTCACTTGAGCTTCCTGGGGAGACAGTCCACTCTCTTAGGCTTGATGAGCTCAATTAAGCTTGGATTGAGCTCAAATTTAACCCGCACCATCATTATGCTAAGATTAAGACATCCAATGGTCAAATGGCAATGGGGTGAAAGTTTCTTTCACAAAGGACAAAGAACTTCTACACCTAAGCTTGGTTTTGATCCATACCTCACTAGAGGCTATCACGGGCTCTCCAACCATTGAGGTAGCTGCAGTGGAGATGAAGCCTATTGAAGGTTTATTTGGGATGAAGTGGATGCTCTTGGCCAAACTCCTCCTCCTAGGCTTGCGACTTTGGTATAGACACCTCTCCCCGTGGCTTGAACACTTGGATGATGACTTCAGTGAGCTCGATTAGATCCCCTCAAGGTGCTTGAAGGAGAAATTAAGCTCTAATGGAAAATTGAGAGATGAAAATGGAGCTCCCCTATTTTTTGGCAGAAATCAAAATGGAGAAATCAATTAACTCTGGAAGCTTGGAGGAGGGAATGCTTGCTCTAGATTCCTTCACTCAAGTGTCAAGTGTAAATGAAATTAAATTAGGGGGAGTATATCTCCCCCTATAAGGATCAGATGGTCGAGCATGGCTTTTCTATTTTGATCAAATTGGTCCTATGGGTTGAGTTGGTTAGACCATTTTGGACATCATGTGGTTTGGTTTGGCCAGAGGTAAGTAGTGGAGAAGTTCCCATGTGCTAAATGAGGTGGAGGAGTGATTTTCATGTGCTCATTTTGAGTGGGCTAGTCAATTTTGGCCTTAAGTTGGGTTTGGCTCATGTGCACCACACCCACTAGTATCCACTTGGTCCACTTGAGGGCAGTGGCCATGAAAGGATATGACCAAATTCAAGTGGAATTGGCCATGGTTACCCTTGACCTAGGGGTAAAATGGTCATTTGGCTTTGATTTCATTAGACAATTTAGAATAGTTTGAAATGGGTTGGTCCAAATTTCAAAATTTGGAGTTGATTTGATCATTTGGCTCATGTTGACCCATTTAGGTCAAAATGGGTCAACTTGGGCCAAGTTGACCAATTGGTCAAATTGGGTCAAACCAAGGGTTGGGTCAAGTTCATATGACCATTTGAAATGCTTTGGCATCATTGGTTTGGTTCAATTTGATTTATATTTATTTTGGTTCATTTGATTTCATTTAGGTCAAATGGGTCAAGTTGACCAATTTGACCCATTTGACCTAATTGGGTTAGGTCATGGGTTGGTTTAGGTTTGGTTAGTCATTTGAAATGTTTTGCAAGCTTTGGTTTCAATCAATTTTGGTTTGATTTGATTTTAGCTCAATTTGACCTTTTAGGTCAAGTTGGGTTCATGGTCAATTGGGCTAGGTTGGTCTAGTTGGCCAATTGAGGCTTTAGTTAAGTTCAACAAGTGGTTTAAAATGAATTTGACCCATTGGTTGCAATCAAGTTCGCTTAGATCAAGTTTTGACCCATTTTGACTTTTTAGGTCAAGTTGGGTCAACTTGGGTCAAGTGGCCAATTGGGTTAGGTTAGGCTCAAATGATGACTTGGTCAAGTTCAAACATTGATCATGAATGGTTTGATCAATGGTTTCAATCAATTTGGCCTATGGTAGTTTAATTTGGAATTTTACTTAGTGACTTGACCAAATTTGACTTGGTTTGACCCAATGAGGATTTATGATGAGGAATTTTGGTTTTTAGGTCAAAATTTGGCTAAGTGGATTTGACTTGATCAAACTTGGGTCAAGTTTGATTGAACTCACATATGGACTTATTTGAAATTGAAATATAAATCCATTTGCAAGTGATTTGAAGTCAAATGGGTTTTGATTCATTTGACAATTTCAAGTTCAAAAGAACATGAGTTTGACTTGGGTTTGATTTTGGTTTAGTTTTGGTTTTATTGAAGTTTGTGTTTTATTTGGATTTTATTATTGAAGGGTTGAATCATGAAGAGAAAATCAAGGTTTGGCTTGATTTGAATTTGATTTAGCTAAGTTCAAGAATTTGACTTGAAAGGCTTAGGTTGAATTTTGTTGAATTTGATTTTTTGAATTTTTGGATATTTGATTTATATTTCATTTATATTTGTGAATATAAATGAGAATATAAAATGGTTATGAAAATCTCTTGAATTTGAATTGATTTGAATTTGATTTGAGCTAAGTCCATAAGATGGAATGAAAGTGACTTAGGAAAGATTTTGATTTGGAATTTCAATCATGGTTTCAATCTTTTTTGGTGATTCATGATTTGAGAAAATCATCAAGTTGGAATTGTTTTGAGATTTTATGAAAATCAATTAAGTTGGAATGATTTGAGTTTGATTTGATTTTAGTTTGAATTGATTTGATTTGGGTTTGAGATTTGGATTGATTTAAGTTTGATTTGATTGATTTGGAGTTTGACTTGAAAAGGAGGAAGTGAGGATTTGGTTCAAGCTATAGGGTAGGCAAATTTTCTAACCCCTAAGGCATACTATTCTATGGCTAACTCTTAAGTCCCTAGGGTTAGGTTAAGTGTTCATCTAATCACTAGAAGTGTCTTAAGACTAAGGAACTCTTAATGTCTAAGAGGAGTCCTATGTCTAAGATAGAGGGGTTGAGAGCTCATTATAGAAATGGGGTAAACAAAAGGCACCCAATAGGTTGGTATGACTGCCAAGGCACGTCATACATATTGGTGTTGACCAAAATGATCAATAACGAACATCAAGCACTAAATGATCTACTCCCTACCCAAGGTGTAGAAGGAATCGAGCTTAGTGCAATGTGACTCTACTCATGTCAAGGGCATAAGAGAGTGAAGAAGGAATCCGCTAGGGACAGAGTATGTGAACTTTCCACTAGAGAAACGGGTTCAAGTCATCCACAAAGGGGATGAGAGGTTTGATTTGAGTTGAGTCTCACTGGGGAGAGAAATTGATTTAATTTGTTTGATTGCTTAGTTGTGTGTGTTTAAACTCCACTAGGGATAGAAAAGTGAACTCTTCACTAGGGGAGCAAGTTCAAGTCATCCACTAGGGAGGAGAGGTTGTGAAATCTGCTGAGGGATTAGAATTCTAGATTCGCTGGGGGAACTAGAAAGATTTGCCTCTCACTGAGGAGAAGCAGATCAAATGGATTGTTTGATTATTTATTTTGATTATTATTTTTTTGTTTTTTATTTTGACTCCATTGGGGGAGATTGATTGGATTTATTTTGTTTTTTATTTTGACTCCATTGAGGGAGGAGGATTGAATTTGTTTTAGATTTTAAATTTTGGATTTTGAGATGAACCCTGATGGAGCAGGAAGCCTAGCTAACTCAGTTTACCAATCAAGGGTAGTCTACCAAACACATAGTAGGACTAAACCAAGGGATTTTGGTGTGCAAGCATTAGGAAGAAAGCAGTAGACTTACATCCTCCAAAGTAGGGACCATTCTTGGTGATCCATTGGCAAGGCAATGGGAGACAACCTAAGGCTTGAGTGGTGAATGTCATTGGGGGACTTAAATTAGCTCAAAGATAGTCAAGATTAATTCCATTTTTAGGTTTGTTTTTGATGGATCCCATCAATTTGTGATGGATTGCACTGAGTAGAGGCCATGGAGGCCTTGGGCTAGCTCAAATTTATCAATCCAAAAAGAGTAGTCTACCAACCACGAGTAGGACTATCCAACCAAAGGAGTGCCTTTTGGTTTGTAATGGTCAAGGAAGAAAGTGCGGGGACTCACATCTTCCAAAATAAGGAACCACTGGGGTGATTAGTTGGCGAGGCAACCTAACCTAGGGCTGACTATTGGGTAAATGCCACTGGGGACTTAACTCAACTCAAAGATAGTCAAGACTAATTTTTTTTTTAGTTATTTTGATGGATCCCATTGATTTGTGATGGATCACATTGAGAAGAAGCTTATATCAGTCTAGACCTATCTCAAATTTACTGACCCAAAGGAAGTAGCTTCCCGACCGAGGGGAGAATTATCCAACCAAAGGAGTGCCTTTCAATTTGCAATGGTCAATTCAAGGGAACAAAGCATGGGAACTCACATCTTCCACTACAAAAGACCAGGTGATATTTGGTAATAAATCAACCGACAGGGGCGGATTATGATCATGCTAGAAAAGAATGCATAGGCTTACATCTTCCAAAGCGATGACTAAGGTAACTATGTGGCAAAATAGATTGAACACCTAAGGCGACTAGGAGAGAGTGCCGACAGGGACTTATCTCTCGTAGTGCAATTCTATAGGGAGTTCTAACCGCTAAAGATAGGATGCATGCTTGGAAAAAGGGGCCCTTTGGGGGCTTGAATTCCCAATCCACAAGCAAATTAATTAATTTTTAGTTTAATTTGTTTATCATGGACCATGTTAGTTTGTGAGGGATAAAATTGAGAAGGAGCTTATATTAGCCTAAAATGTCTCAGATTTATTGAACCAAGGGAGAATCTACATCTCCTCTAAATAAATTCTCCAACCAAAGGGGTGGCTACCAAGAAAGGGAGACTGTTCAATCCAAGAGTAACTCGGGTAGTGTCTAAATGGGGTAGCAAAGGATGTGATCCAAATAGAGTGCCCGTAGGGAGAGGGTCTGCTAAGGGCTTCATCCAAAACCCTAGAGAAGATAATATCATAGGTATTTGGTGGCCAACTCATGGAGAAAATGTGGAGACTTGCATCTACCAAGAGTGGTGTATCCACCGAGTGAGTCGATGTCAGCATAGCGAACATCAACCAACTTATGGTGCCCATCGATTTGCAACAATTAACCTAGAAAGAAAGCTCATGGACTCACATCTTCTTATTGTGGAATGGATTCTGATACTATCTTTGGCTTGGTGTCATCGACTAGGGTGACTCTTGAGTGAATTACCAGGGGACTTATATCAACTCAAATGTAGTCAAGAGGAAAGAGCCTCTAGGGGACTTATCCTAAACCTTAGATATGCTCAACCTAAGTTAGATCATGATGATTAGTTCAAAAGAAAGCAGGGACTCACATCTTCTTAAATAGAATCAATCATGAGGTAGCTTACTGGCTGGGTAGTGAAGACTACCAAACTAATAAGGTGCTCATTGGTTTGTAATGATCAAGTCATGAAGAAAGCTCGGGGACTCACATCTTTCAAACAAGTGACACTAGGGTGACATACTAGCAGGTAGTGTTCGACCTAGAGCAGCTAATGAGTGAGTGTCATAGGGAGCTTGCTCCCACATCAAAATAGCCCGAGACAAAAGATTTGTGTGTATTTTTTGTGCTTGTGTTAAAGGGAATAGGACACCGCTTGGGTTATCTCACACCTACCCTAAACACACTTGGGGAATTAGATGAAATGATACCATTGATGGCAACAATGATTCCCATCAAGAAAGGATGTCGCTTGGGTTCTCTTACACCTAACTTAGTTGTGTTGATCGAAATATGATGCCTCTAATGTTCTCTCACACCTGGTCTAATAGCATCGAGAAATGTGTTTGATTGTGTTTGTGTTGTGAAAGAGGGATAAGATGCCTCTTGGATTCTCTTACACCTATCCTAAACATGTCAAGGCAGATTCGCAAGACAAGCAAATAACACTACGAATGAAGAGAAGATTTGGATTAATTGGAATATAAAAAAAAAATTCTTCTTTTGTTGATAATTATTTCAAACATGTTTTATGGGTAATATTTCTTCAAATAGAGCCCATTAATTGGAAGCAACAAGTGTTGCCCTTTATAATCAATGAGCTAATAAGATCTTCCATGGTAGGTCTTCTATGACATAGGGCCTTCCCAAGTGGGTTCATCTTTCGGCGGGAAAATTGGTCTCCTTAGGACTAACACAAGTTCTCTACTTGAAAAGACCTAGGCTAACTTGTTGTGAGCTTGAATCATTTTGGCCTTGTACAACTGGTGCATGCCCCTGGGACTCTCCTCCAAACCTTCAAGCTCTTCTAACCGTAACTTTGCATTATGCTATGTAATGATTTTGCTACCCAATGCTATCCTTAGTGAAAGGAATTGAACTTCTAGAGGTAGAACAGCTTAGGACCCATACACTAAGGAAAATGGGGTGAGTTGGAGTTTGTGTATGCGTAGGCCCACAAGGCTTCAACCCTCATGCCATTCATATTGTGTCATCAAGTGTCTTCTTTAGTATTTGGATGAGAGTTTTTGTTGAATGCTTACTTTTGCTCACATAGTAGATGGTGGAATATCTCCAATCTATACCATGTCTTGGCTAGTTGATCTTGGTGCTTTTGAATGCGTACCATTATCAAATATAATTCATCGAGGCACCCAAACTATATGGTTCTGAAAATTGAAGCACATGCTAAGATGTGACCTCTCAGTGGGATTGCCTCAGCCCACTTGGAAAGTAGTGGTCGATGATAGCTAGAACGAACTGATGACCCTTGGAAGAAGGAGGATGATAGGACCCATAATTTTCTTATCCCAACACTCAAATGGCTAGGAGGCCAATGTAGGATGTAAAATATTGGGTGGCTGATGTAGGACCACACCTGTATGGTGGCATCTCCTAGCCACATCCATGCGATGTAATCATGGAAGGCCAGTAGTGTCATAGTCTCTTGATCTTCATCTTCATCTTTAGACTAGATTGATGGCTCATCATAGACGAATGTACCTCATTTAATCCTACGCTTTATTTTTATCCAAATAATGTAACCACATTTGATCTGACCATGGAATCGAGAGCATAGAGAGCTCTCATTTCACGATGGGCTTGTGACTTTCTTGAGGTAGTTTGCGGTGTTCAAATCTATGAAATGCCTCAATCCGACTCCTTGTATTTTGGCAACAACCTCCCCAGAGAAAGTCTCTCGATGAGTTACATCAATAAGGGATAGGACTTGTCTATTTTGGACCCTTATTGGAATGGACTCATCTTCGGACATGCCAATTCTTTGGAGTTTGGAGCATCTGCTACTTGTTCTCTACTTGGGAACCTTGTAGATGGTGACTTTGGATTTGGGCCAATGACTTCATGGTATACTCATGGTAATGATGAAGCTTGGGTTTGAGAACCTTGTAGGACCATGCGGTTGATGACGCGAGAATCCCAAGATGTTGATGCTCTTGACACACACGTGATGGCTAACTCGGATATCAAAGCCTCATACCCGACTTCATTGGTGCAAGGATTGGAAGAGATAGTATGAGAATCTCATCACATCATTGAGTTAAGAGAACTATTCCCCTACCTTTCAGAAGAGTAGATCATGGTGCTTCTCCTTTATGAAAGGGCCCATCAAAATACATCTCCCATCGGTGATTGTCAACCTCCCAAGTTCATGATTTGTTCATCGGGAGATCATCTAAGCGGAGAATCGGCAGAAGTGTGTCTTTGCTAAAAAAATCTAGTGCTTTTACTTTCGAAGGGGTAGATGTGATATCAAATTAGAGAGAGAATCATGGACCAATGTAATAGCATTGGCATGTCATGAGAATCTTGTAGTGGATTAATTTTGGAAATCAAGTTCACCTTATGAGAAAGCATAGTGTCATAGCTTTTGGGATGCAAAGATCAAAAGCAATGTTTCTCAATAGGTGGGTAGTTCAGGTAGGGAAAAATGAGGTAATAGAGAGAGCACTCTCCTTCCCTTCATCATTGGCTTGGGCCAACAAAGCATCGAGGGAGTCATCCAATGTAGCAGTGTAGAGGATGAGTGGCCCAGGGATAAAGCTGGCGACTTCACCAAATACTACTTGATATCTTCAAAGGCATGCTGGCACTTGTCATCCCACTTAAACTTGGCATCCTTTTTGACAAGTGTTGAAAATGGTTTGCATCTCCCCGATAGGTTGAAATAAAGCATCTTAGATATCAAAGATCTAAGTTGAGTTAAACTTTTAGAGGTGGCATTTCTAAGATAGCTTTGATCTTTTTTTTGGATCTATTCCCATTTCCGAAAAGTTACTCAAATGCACACTTGAGATTCATTTTGAGGTTATATTATCTTAACCATTGAAAACTACTCTCAAGTCAAAGATGGTCTTCCTCTTTTCTTTTTGACTAGATCATCAACATAGCACTCAACGATGATGAATGAGTTCATTGAAGATCCGAGTCATATGGTATGTAGCACCATTTTAAGGAAAGGAATGACCCTATAATAATAAATTTTGATCGGGATTTGAAAAGCAGTGTTTCTTTCATCCTCGAGGGCCATCTTGATTTGGTTGTAGCTAGATGACCCATCCATGAAGGAGAAAATGAGATGAGGTGATGTCCACCATTAATTACGGTATAGGAAGAAACTCATCCTTAGGACATGCCTTGTTTAAGTCCCAAATTGATGCAAATGAATTTGGCCATTCTTCTTCTTAATTAGGATGACATAACCGTAGGGTATTTTTCTTCTGATGAAACCGGCATCGATCAATTTCTTGACTTGAAATGACTATTGTTCAATTTCTAATGCATCTAGGAGCTTGCTTGATAGGGTTAGTTAGGATCTATTGCTAGTTTATGGACAACATCGAGATAATCAAGCATTTCTTCATAACTCCATGCAAAGCAATCCTTCTTCAATCAATAGCCTAACTAAGTCATTAGTTTCTTCTTCATTCAGCAACGAATTGATGTATGTCGGGCATGGATTTTCTTTCGTCCAGAGGTTGATTTCTTTAAGCTTGTCAATTATTGAATGGATCTCCTCTTCAAATTCTAGTGGTGCATCTTTGATTTGGAGATCATCTGAAGTTTCTAAACACACATCCTCATAAGAGTTGGTGTAGTGTGAAAAGAACTTATCAGACTCAAATGATTGGTGACAACTAAGTAATAATCATCATCATCGATTGGACCCTTATCGAATCTAGTCCACATCTTGATGCATCCCACACTTATTCCACTTTTTTGTACTGACTTGCTTAGACCATGTATAAGGAACCAAACCTTCTTTGCAAGATTAAGAACACAAGGCGGTACCAATCAAAAAGAATTCCATTAATTCTTTATTTGAAATATCCTCAAGTCTACATCTTTTGGACTTGAGGATGATGATCCCAAAAGAATCTCTTTTAGTATGACATCCGGAAGACGGGGGGCTTCTTAACTACTAAACCTTCAACTTTTGAGATGAAAGTGAGGTTAGAGCTAAGGTTCTAACTTGTGCGATAGTTTCATACATTTGATTGAATACATGCTTTGTCTAGGCGGTCTTTGTTTATCGCTCAGTGTCACCTCAATGAAACCAGAGGGTTGGCGGTATGCTAATCACATTAGACTCATCCTCAGCTGGATTCCAAGTCTATGTGAATAGTAGGGGTACTCACTATGAACATAACCCCATTGGTGATGGCCAACGGGGTCTTCCACCTCTGACCTCATGTCTCTCTGCTGGTGGAGGTTGAGTCATCCTACCCATATGTCCATATGATGGAATGAATGTGGGTGGAATGTGATATGCGGCTCTACTTTTTCCTCAATTTTTTTCTTGTTCACTTGGATTTTTATTTTTCTTTTTCTTTTCTTTCTCTTTTTTTCTTTTCTTTTGTGTTTGAATTTTGCAAGTTCATGAGAAAGGTGTTTTGAGAAGATAGTATGTCATCCTCATATATCTCAACCTCTCCGAAAATGGCTTTTCATCTCCTTTGACATACTCAATCCCATCCTTCGAACTTGATGCGATGGGGAGGATGGAATCATCTTATTCTGTATATCCTACCAAGCAAAGCGGTGAATGAAGTATTTGAATCAATGATATAAAACTTGGCTTGATCTTCCATCACCTATCTCCAAAGGTAACACTATGGAACCTAAAGCCCTCTCTCACCTTGTTCATTGAATCCTCAACATCATCATCTCGAGTGTGGAGATGTCGATCCTCAAATAGGCAAGGGTCTTTAGACTCATAATGTTCATGCACTGGATCATGAGAACTCACTATCGAATCGCCCATGTCAACTGTAATGTAGAGGCGGTTGTGCTCCATGTCCCCAAGAAGGTCTTCATCATGAAAGTGATTCCTAGCTTCTCGAATAATGTGCCTCCTCTCCATAATGCGAGCTAAGCATATCTCTCAAGGAGAGCCTTGATTAATGATTCCCTCATCTCTTTGGATAAGATAAGGGCATCATATATGCTTAGCTTAGATGGCAACTTTCTTAGGTGAGAGGACATTGTAGTCCACCTTGGTTGATCCTCCATAAGCATATCCAAGGGTGGAGCATCTATGGAGGGGCTTGATCATCTCAACCAATGACTTGTTTTCTATGAGGTGCCTAGGAGGTAGAACCTTGCCACTATGGAGGTTGACTTGGTGATCTCTTGGCGGTTAGTGGAAGATTCTACATGTCATCACTACAACTTCTCCCATGGGACCCTCATGATGATTCAAGTCTATCTCAAGAGATGAACCCATAGTATTGAGAGAAGGAAAGTCCAACTCAATCGAAAGGAAGATCAAATTATGTATAATTGTTGTTTAGACTTGAAGAGTTTTCATTAGAGTAGATTTAGACAACCCATCGAGTGACACATATATAATTCAAGCTAGCTTTATTCTTCAATGTTTGGATTTTGAATGAGGTACATAGTAGAAATTAAGAAAAGTAAAAAGGGTGAGGGATTTGATGCCCTCATCCAATACAAGATGTCTACTAGAAGAAGAGCTAGCGAAGTAGAGGTAGTTTGATGTAGTAGCACAATGATGGAGGCTGGAGGCTTGGTGGTTGCATTACTATCCTGGCGCATGTTGCTACTAGAGCTCCCCTTTCCATGGTTATCACAACTTGCAAACCTTCCTTGATGTTGGAGGTTTGGGCACCTCTGCAAGAAAAGTTTTTTGATTTTGGAAATAATTTTCATAGAGGTATAAGATTAGAAGATATCCCAACCTTCTTTGGTTTTGGAAGGATCATAAGTATGCCCAAGGATTACCCTATGGAACTAGATAGTTGTTCCACAAGGTATTTCCTTGGGATAACTATAGCATCTTGAAGCTATGTTCAAGTCAGTCCTTGAATGTGAAGCAATCCTCCAAAACATGACCTAGCATGCGGTGGTAGGGGCAAAATTTAGGATCATTGCTTTTGCCCACTTCCTCCAGCCTTTTAGGTTCGGGAAGTTGAAAATCAGGCATCTTTAAGAGATTCTTAAAGATTTTCTTGATTACCTCTCTCTTAAATGAATAAGGCTTATTAAGTTTATCGAAAAGTAGTGGGTGGACCTACTGGCGGTATATGTGTACTGCATCTTGATATGGTGAGGTGATGAAGGCCATGGAGGCTTGTGGTGGAGAGCTCGGTGGGTGGTATAGGAGGTGGAAGTGATGGCTGTGGAGCATAAGGTCTCTCAAAGCTCTCTTTCACTTTGTTTCCCTTGTCTACTTGCCCTTCTCTTCTTCATAAGCTTTATGTGCTTTACTTTATTGATTGGTCTAAAAAAAACTATTTGGCTTCTCCTTGTAAAGCCTTGTTGATTAGCTTCTCAAATGATGGTGAAACCTTTGAGCATGAAGCGAAGGCCATGGATATTCTTAAGTAGAATCTTGGCATGTTGTTGAGAGCTGTGGTTGCATTTCATACTCAAATTATGCCATCGAGAATATAATCAATGAGGGACTCACCAGTTTTGTTGAGCCACAACGAGATCACCTATCACCCTTTGAGCTCCATAAACCTCTTGATGAAGAGTTGCTCCACAAAGTCTTCACTGTTGGGAAGTTATACCAATCAAAGGCTATGCACGCTAAGCTATAAAAAAGTCAAAGAGTAAAGCATCACTTCATCTGTTGCAATGGCTCAAGTGTGCAATATGTGCCTTGGTTCCCGCTGAAGCTCTTGAAAGAAGGTGGCATGAAACCCTTGGGATATTGGATGGCATCAAATTCCTCTTGGGGTCTACCCTTTGGAACTGATGATCCTCGGGCTTGAGCCAATGCTTCTCTTGCTTAACCATGATTTTTTATCTTTTCTTATGGAGGTACTATCCACTACCTTCTATATACATCTGTGACTCTACTTGGAGGTAAAGTCTTGGTGGATCCAAGACATGCACCAACTCAGTGACTAGTCTCTCTATAGTAGGATGAACTGGTGCTTGGTTCTGAAGTGCTAAAATAGCTGCTAGCAAATCCTCAGCTCTTCATCCATTTATTTGTTCATCTTTCTTTTAATTATTGTGAGGTGTTGGGTCAGTAGGTGTCTTTCTTCATCGCAACACCTTCCATATGCTAATCATGGAGAGAACCCATCTACCATGTGTACCCCCACTAAATCCTCTAAACATGTCATCATCTTCATTTGATCAAAATCTTTTCATCCTCTAAATCGACCATATCCTAAGATCTCCTTCTTCTCCACTAGATGTTGAGCTACAATGTCATCTAGAATCGTCCAAGCAGTATAAAGATTGGTCCGATGGTAGTAGGATCACTATCATGTGGATTGGCACTAACCTCTAATACTGGAGGCGATCTTGTGAGGACTATGCTCTAGAGGATAAATACTGAATGATGTTGGATTTAGTGGTACTCTAGGAGGATCTCATGGCCATGGGGTCTGTCTCCTCCCTCAATGCTATAATCTCCATAGCTTTCGTGGTGGTGGTGGTGATGGGACTACTATACTGAGGTCCATTCCTTCTTCACCACAACTAGGGAAGGTTGAGTGGAGAACTCCCTTGCCACGGTGGTAGATGGAGGATCTCTTAACGGATCAATGGGGTTCTCTTCTCTCCCGATGTGGCCTTCATGGCCTTGGCCAGAATAGTAGATGTTGGAACATGTACAGGAGATGATGGGCGTGGAGAAGAGCGGTGTGGTGGAGGCACCACCTCTCTAGATAGGAGCTCTCTCTCTATGATGGGTAGTCCCATGAGTAAGATCTTGTCGGTATGATTGCGTTACCATGAAAAGTCCACAAGTGGAGGCCCGATTGTTATTCCCTCTCCGCTAGTAACATGAGCGATATGGGCCTCAACCTTCTCTAATATGTCACACTGGCATGATGAACATAAATCAAAGCGAGCCTCATCACTCATAGGCTCTACTTACTACATAAAATTGATGAAGGCGTGACCTCCTCCTCTCACTAGGATGGCTAAACTTGCTGGGCGGAGGTGAGAAATCCTCAGCATCCTCTCTATCAAATCCAGAGAGGTGGAACTAGTTTCTGTAACCGTGGGGAAACCATCTAGGCAACTCCTACATGAGTAGTGCCTCCAACTCCCGGCAATATGAGTGTGATACCGCTTGATCATGTGATTCTTGTTTCTACGTTGGGTCAGGTAGGTGGGTGAACTAGACCCAATCTGGTAGGGGGAAATCACAGGAGCCTTCCCCTTGGAGGGTACCAAGTGGGTGACTAGCCCTAACTAGGCGACAAAGAGTGATATAACTACTTATTATGAGAACCTCGCCTTCCTTTTTTGAGGAATCTCTGAATCGATGGCATGTCACGGATGACCGCTCTGGTCACCATCCTCTTAACTGGTGAGGGGGGGTTCCCTCACATGTAATCTACCTCAAAGCCTCGACCAAAGTGGATGAGGTGGGTATAGTCAGATCATGGAAGGCTGGCCTGATCCAAGGCCAAATCCATCCCATGGGAAAATGTGAACACATACTTACATGCCATTAAATTGAAGTGAAAAACTAACGATTGGTGGTTTGCAATGTTGAATAAACTTGAATTAGATTTTCATTTTGTTGAATTTGAATTTAGAATTTGAACCCACACTCAATAACTTGAAAGTGTTAAGTGGGGCTCAAATGGATTTAGAAGAAATTTTGAGATTGATTGGGAAGGGAATTTTGAATTTAGAATCCATTTTTAACAAATTTGGGTATGTTGAAAATGGATTCAAATATTTTTGGAGAGATGCTTCCATAGTTCATATTTGAATTTTGATTTTTTTTAATTGTTTGAGGACCCTTCATTTAACAAATTTGAGTATGTTAAAGTAAGGGTCAATTGATTTTTTTTTTTTTATTTGATTTTGGAATTTACTCACTTAGCAAATTTGGGTATGCTAGGTAAGGTATTTGAAAATAATTTATTCTTTCTTTTTTTTGCTTATTTTGTGAATCATGTGTCAATTTGAAAGATGGAATCCTCATTTAGCAAATTTGGTATGCTAAGTGAAGAATCCAAATGTGTTTTGTTTTGATTTGATTTTTAAAAAGAGGATCCTCAACAAATTTAGGTATGCTAAGGAAATCCAAATGTTTTATTTTTGATTGATTTTTTTGAGAAGGAGGATCCTTAGCAAATTTAGGTATGCTAAGAAAATCTTATGTTGTTTCTTTTCTTTTTATTGATTTTTGAAAAAGAGGATCCTTAGCAAATTTAGGTATGCTAAGGAAATTCGAATATTGTTTTGTTCTTGATTTTGTTATTTTTAAAAAAAAATGATTCTTAGCAAATTTAGGTATGCTAAGCAAATCAAATATGTTTCTTTAATTTTGTTGATTTTTGAAAAAGAGGACTTTTAGCAAATTTAAGTATGTTAAGGAAATCCAAATATTATTTTGTGTTTTTATTTAATTTTTAAAAAAGAGGATCCATAGCAAATTTAGGTATGCTAAGAAAATCCAAGTGTGCTTTTTTTTATTTTGATTTTAATTTTCATTTTTTTTTATTTTGAAAAAGATGATGTTGATTTTATTTTTTGAAAATGTGATTGTTGATTTTATTTGGAAAATGTGATTGTTGGTTTTATTTGGAAAATGTGATTGTTCATTTTGTTTTTTGAAAATGAAATCTTCATTCCATAAATTGAATAAAGATGTTCATTTGTGCTTTTTGAAATTATGATTTACTATATTTTTTTTAAAGATGATTGTCGATTTTTTTGTTTTGAAAATGAAATCTTCATTCAATAAATTGAATGAAGATGTTCGTGTGTGCTTTTGGAAAGTATGATTTTTTATTTTAATTTTAAAATGATCCAACATATAACAATCATGAAGATTTTTAGATGAGGGTGATTTATAAAACTTTTTATGCAAAATATTTTATTATGTGAATTTTGAAAAAGTGCTTTTAGAAATTGATGTTTTTTTATGAAAGATTTATTTTTATTTATTTTTGGAATGAATCTTTCCTTACCATAAAAAATGGTAAGGTGGAAGTCTTTAGTTTTTTTTAATATTAAATTTTTATTTTCACCCATTGGGAAACCTAACGGGGGTTTTAAGACCAACACGGGGTGAGGTCCCAAAATATAGATCCACAGATATTCTTATTAGTGTGATCGGATATGACATTAAGGAAAGGTGTACTATCTCAAAAGATAGAAGTTGCCACCCTAAATAGACCTAATCACCTAAATAAAGACTCCTAAGAACTATGGGTCTTCAGAATGTACCAGAGATTCTTCCCCTACTTTACATGAAAAAATAAAGCAGGGTTTCTTTTAAACTGGGTTTATTAAGTTCCTTATAGGGGCAAGCTCCTATAGTTATATACATCCTAACGAATAGGATTCCTTAAGAATACTCTCAATTAGAAGATATGATCATTGTCTCCAAAGATTTTGAAAATAGGACTATCAATCGATTGGTTTATTTTTAGAAGATCAAGTGTGATCGATCAAGAGAAGGGAGTTCATATCAAACCAAATGAAGATAAGTAGGGGATGCTTAGGATACTAGGAAGTCTAGTAAGCATCCCAAACTATCTTATGGTTGGGCTTTATATTTTTGAAATTGAAGTGATTTATTTATTTGAGTTAAATTTTTTTATTAGAAATCTAGGCTTACAATTCCATGATACAATCTCATGGAAATGCCTAAGAGGTGAGGATTTATGCTCGTAGCCCGCAAATGGAAGTAGCAACCTCTAAACCTAAATCTAGGGTGTTTTGGTGAGGGCCAAAAGCACGACCTAAATCTAAGGCCAAAATGATATTTGGTTTACCTCCACAAGAGAGGATAAACCACTTGATTGTCTAGACTTACAACCGCCTAGGGGTGGCTGCCAACTAACTCCTCCTATGATTTTAAATACATGTAGGCAACTCATATGTTTTTGCAAGATAGCTAAGCAGTTATTTATTTAGAAAGAAACTAAGTCCTTAAACACACTCCCTAAGAGACTAGATCATGTAGGGCATGATTAATCTAATACAAATTTTATTATGTTTAATTTTTATTTTGGATAATCAATTTGACACATGCTTTATGATTCATATGCCTAATGCATAAGAAATTAAATTATGGGCCAAAATCAACAAGATAAGAAGATATGTTTCCACCATGGCTCTCAAAGGTTAAGCCAAATTCTTTGGCAAATGTGAAAGCCCTCCAAAATAAGAGTGAAATAATATGCTTTTTTATGCATGATGTGAGAAAGAAAATACAGTATCCAACTAATTCTTTTATCTTATTTTTAACCTAAGCTTTAGGTGAGGTTATGAGTTATTTATTTTAAATTTGAATCGATTAGTTGGATAGAAAATTTATTTTTCTAAGAGCCTAATTGTCATCCAGGCCATACATCAAAGCAAGCAAGAAAGTAGAAAAAGATGTCATCTTAATGCACAAGCTAAATAAATATCAATCAATTTATAAAGCTAGCATAAAAGAATAAGAGGCCATTTAAGGTCGGGCTCTACCGCACAAACCAAAAAACAAATTGAGTAGCTGAGCTCTACCCTTATACAACCCAGATTACAAATGAATTAATTACAATCAAGAAGGAATCCATTGTTATGGGGGTCTTCATTCTTCATTTCTTCATTTCTTCTTTCTTCTTTCTTCTTTCTTCTTTCTTCTTTTGGTTGGTTGGAATGTGGTTGCTCCAAAGGCTTCACATGGTATATAAGGCATAGTCTTATAACCAATATTCATCCTAATCTCCCATAACAATCATTCCAAATCCTAATTGCAAAATTACATGAAAATGGGAAAAATAAAATCTAACTAAAACTTGTAAAATAGAGATTAGCTAAACAAACCAAAAAAATCCCAAGCATGTATATGTATAAATTAGACTTAACACCCCACACATGGGTAACCAAGTCCACCTGTCCTATTTTGGATTTTGCTTAGGGGTATAAGTAACCTGCATAGCAAAAGCATTTTTATATTTTTATTATAGCGCCCCTTAAGTACAATCCCCTGCAGAAGATAATGGTTCCACTAAGATCACCCACCATTCAGTCTACACACATACACCCTTATATGTAGACTAAAATATCACATCATAAAATAAAAGCAAACATCAAACCATGCACTGCCCTAACCTAAAGCTAGAAATGGTGACTTAGCCTAATGTGTGTGTTATTTAAGGTTTGTGTGGTATGCTTAACTAGGCTTTAAGGCTAAAGTTTTTTAAGTATGAAAATGTTCAACTTAGAGGGTGGTTTCATTTAAGTGTTTTAGTTGATTTGGTTGCTTTTTATTTGATATTTTGATTTGGTTTGAGTGAATCTACAATTAATTACTAAGTTGTGAAAAGAGGAGAAGAGAAGAAAACTTCTCTTTCCTCCCTATCTTAAGTAATTTCTATGGTAGATTCATATTTAATTTTTATTTAGTAAATGTTTTATTATGTGTTTTAATTAATTCTATGTTTAGATTTTTCTTAAATAAACATATTCAAAGAGAAAGGCATTTTAAGATTAAGTAAAGTGAATTACTATCACAAAACACACAATACTTTATTTCTTCCCCAACATGTGTAACATGCATATCGATGAATCCTAAGCATATCTATACATGCAAATGAAAATATTTAGCACACCTTCATGATGAATGCTAAGAGAGTTTGTTTAAGAAAAAATTTAGAATGTTTCATGTATGCATGATTTTGTTAAGTAAAAAAAGAGAGGATTCTTTTATCCATTTTTCATATGCACATTTACATGTATGAAAGGCATAGTGAGTATGGTGTCATTATTTTACACCGGGGTGTAAGGTACAAGACTACTATAATTAAAGCCAACCCGAGGGACTAATATACCTCTTTCCTTAAATGCAAGTTCATGTACAAAAAAAATGAATGGAAAAAGAGTCATGCAAAAAGTTTATGTTTGTTTATTTGATTTATTTATGCAATTTACATGTGTAAGTGTGAATGTCCTTCTTAATTAATAACATAGGAATGAATAGGAATGTATTTAAGCAAGTGTTGTGTTCTTTTCAAATGAACTATACACTTTGCAAATCCTATTCAAAACCATGTTAAAAGAGAAGAGAAGGAAAGTCACACAATGCACATCTTTATATTTTACTCACATGCAAGCCTATAAATAATTATAGGTAGCATACCTTTCAGTTGTGATGTTTGATTTATAAGTTTTGAAAATAATTTTGGACATAATAGTGATAATATCCATTTATATTCTTACTTTAGCCAAAACATTCAATTTGATATAAAGGAAACATTTCATTTTTATAAGACATGAATGCATGATTTACATATGACATATACATTTAGCATGCTAGGAAAGAAATAAAGTAATGAAAGCATGTAAATTCATTCACCCTAATTAATTCCTAAAGATAATCTTATGGAATAAGATTAAAATTATTTAAAGTGAATCAAAGTTATTTTAAAGATATTTTTGTTTTGTTTTCAGTTTTATTTGAATTTAGGAAATGTGAAAAGTTTTGCTGGTCCTAACCCATTTCCCACATGTGTATTTTATTTTAGTTTAATTTTAGAATAATTAGATTGATTTTATATTTTTCTTAGGTTAAGGTGTACATTAAGTCCATTAATCACCCCTTACCTACACCACTTTAACATATTTAACCAAATAATTATGAGCCAAAGTATGACATAAAACTATAAGGAATCTAACTCAGTAATGCACCTAAGAAAGAAAGGGGCCTAATACATTTTCCTCACAATTAATAATTAACTAAGCTAAAGGGTTTTATTTAAGTACTTTCATAACCTTTCCCGCACAAATGGGTTAGATATGATTTCCTTAAGCTACTTAGGTTATTGAACACTTAAGCATCTACCAAAGAAGAAAATGATTGAGTTCTTGAATATTTTGAAATTTTTATCAAGTTAATTAAGTATGTCATTAGTGGATTAGCCCTTAATTAAATTTAGATTAAGGAAGGAAAGGGATTTAGGAAATGACTTGGGAAAAATACCCCAAACCCACTCCATAAACCTCCTCTTCACTTAAACAAAGTTTAATTAACTTAATCAAGGATTAAAGTCACATGCTTAATTAAGCTTAATTATATTAAGAGAGTGATTAAGGATTCATTAATTGATTTTCCTAATTAACTCATTAATAAATTCCAAGAAAATTAGGAGAAGCAGAGGTCATCCAACTAAATACATTTTAAAAACTTGGAATCAATTAATGAAGTAATTAGAGAGTAATTAAGGTTATTAAGTTTTAAATTAAACCTTAATTAAGAAAAATTCATTGTTTAAAATCAATTGAAGACAATTTTAATGAATTCCCCTCTGATTATCTTCAAAATGCATTTTATTTTATATTTTTTTGATTTTTTTGCATTTAGTTATGTAATTATGAAGTTTCTGTCATTAAGGATTAATTAAAAGCTAATTATATAACTAATCCCATTGGTGCCACGTTGACTGCTAATGCAGCATGTGCTTTCCATGTGGCATGATAAAATCGGTTATTTAAGTTGTCACGTCCAATACCGCATTAGTCGGCAGCGCTACGTGTTTTATCCTCGACTGTCTGATCAAAGATTGGACGGTCAAGATTAAGCCCATGATGCTTAAGGGATAAATCAAGGGATCCTACGCAGATTAATCAGGAACATCCATCCAAATCACGTAGGATGGACAGTCCATGATCCGTCATTGAGCTCGCCTGTGGGAGGGGGCAACCATCCACTCCTTAGGGACATCCAACGGTTAAAATGCAATAGGGTGAAAGTTTCTTTCACAAAGGATCAAGACCTCTTACACCTAAGCTCGGTTTTGATCCATACCTTGTCGGAGGCTATCACCGGCGCTCCCAACCGTCGAGCTTGCTTCATCTAGTGGAGATGAAGCCCTCTTGAAGGTTTCAAGCTTTGAGATGAAGATTGCTCAATTGACCAAACTCCTCCTCTATGCTTTGGCTTTGGTATACACCCTTCGTGGCTTGAACACTTGGATGAAGACTTGGGTGAGCTCGATTAGGTCCCCTCAAGGTGCTTGAAGGAGGAATTGAGCTCTAGTGGAGAATTCAATTAGATGGAAAATCCCTTAAGCTCCCTTATTTTTGGCTTAAGCAAAACTGAAAATGGATAAATTGAATTAGCTCTAGGAAGCTTGGAGGAGCTTAGAATGCTTCTTTCCTATCACTCAATCAATGCAAGTCAATCAAAATGAAATGAAATTAGGGGATTATATCTCCCCTAGTTGGATCGGATGGCCGAGCATGGCTTTGTCATTTTGATCAAATTGATCTTATGGATTGAGTTGGTTAGGCCATTTTGGACACCATGTGGTTCAGTTTGGCCAGAGGGAGATAGTGGATAAGTTCCCATGTGCTAAATGAGGTGGAGGAGTGATTCCCATGTGCTCATTTTGAGTGTGGTGGTCGCTTTGGCCTAGGTTGGGCTAACCCAAACCATTGGTCATGTGCACCACACCACTAGTGTCCACTTGGTCCACTAAGAGGGTGTCAAGTGGCCATAAAAGGATATGATTAATTCCAAGTGGAATTTTCAAGTTGACCTAGGGTAAAATGGTCATTTGGCTTTGATTTCATTTTATCCAGATTTAGAATAGGAATTATGTTGGTCCAAATTTCAAGGAATTTAGAGTTGATTTGATGTCATTTGGCTCATGTTGACCCATTTAGGTCAAAATGGGTCAACTTAGTCAAGTTGACCAATTGGTCAAATCAAGTCAAATCAAGGGTTGGGTCAAGTTCATATGACCATTTGAAATGTTTTAGCATCATTGGTTTGGTTCAATTTGATTTATATTTATTTTTGGTTCATTTGATTTCATTTAAGTCAAATAGGCCGAGTTGATCAATTTGACCCATTTGACCTAATTGTTAGGGGGTTTAGGTTTGTTAGTCATTTGAAATATTTTGCAAGCTTTGGTTTCAATCAATTATGGTTTGATTTGATTTTGGCTCAATTTGACCTTTTAGGTCAAGTTGAGTTCATGGTCAATTGGGCTAGGTTTGGTCTAGTTGGCCAATTATGGCTTTGGTCAAGTTCAACAAGTGATTTAGAATGAATTTGACCCATTGGTTGCAATCAATTTGGCTTAGATCAAGTTTTGACCCATTTTGACTTTTAGGTCAAGTTGGGTCAACTTGTCAAGTGGCCATTAGGTTAGGCTCAAATGATGACTTGGTCAAGTTCAAACATTGATCATGAATTTATTTTGATCAATGGTTTCAATCAATTTGGCCTATGGTGGATTTTGGCTAGTTTAAGTTTTATTTTGGCTAAGTGTTGACTTGGTCAACCCTTAGTTTGACTTAGTTTGACCCAAATTTGAGTAATTGATTATCTCATGATGATTGTTGCTCATAATGTGCTTAGGCTTAGTAATCAAATTTGGGTAGGATTAGAATTTGGCTCAAAAGGAGTACTTTAGGTCACTTTGGGTCAAGTGAGCCTAAGTGGATTAATGGACTTGATCAAGGCTTGAATCAAGTTTAATTGAACTCATATGGACTTATGATTTAAATATAAATCCATTTGCAAGTGGTTTAAAGTCAAATGAGTTTTGATTCATTTGACAATTTCAAGTTCAAAAGGGTGAACAGTTTGACTTGGGTTTGATTTTGAATTTAGTTTTGGTTTGATGATTGAAGTTTGTGTTTATATTTAGATTCATGATTGAAGGGTTAGTTGAATCATGAAGAAAAATCAAGGGTTTGACTTGATTTGAATTTGATTTGGCTAAGTTAAAGAATTTAACTTGAAGGGCTTAGGTTGAATTTTGGTTGAATTTGGATTTTATTTTTGAATTGATTTTTGGATATTTGAATTTACATTTCATTTACATTTGTAAATATAAATGAGAATGTGAATGGGTTATGAGAAAATCTCTTGAATTTGAATTTATTTGGATTATATTTGAGCTAAGTCCATAAGATGGAATCAAAAAGGAAAGCTTTTGGATTTAGATTTCAATCATGGGTTTCTTGGAATTAATTCATGATTTGAGAAAATCCATCAAGCTGAAACTGATTTGAGATTTGAGAAAATCAATTAAGTTGGAATTGATTTGAGTTTGAAGTTGATTTGATTTGGAGTTTGAATTGATTTGATTTGGAGTTTGATTTTAATTAACTTGGAGTTTGACTTGAAAGGAGGAAGTGAGGATTTGGTTCAAGCTATAGGGTAGGCAAATTTTCCTAACACCCCTAAGGAATAAACTATTCATATGGCTAACTCTTCTAAGTCTCTAGGGTTAGGTTAAGTGTTCACCTAATCACTGAAGTGTCTTAAGACTAAGGAACACTTAATGTTTAAGATAAGTTCTATGTCTAAGATGGAGGGTTGAGAGCTCAATCTAAAAATGAGGTCAACATGTATAAACAACTATAAGAATAGAAAGCCATGCAAAAATTATATTTTGATTTGATTGATTTATTTTGTGTAAATGAATTAAAGCTCTATCTAAATTCTATTTGACTCTATCTAAATTCTATTGTCCAAATTCATAAGAATGAAATCAAGCAGATATGTGGCCATTGTTTCGCACCAAAAGAACGAGGTAGGAACCTCCTTAGGTTACTTAAAGGCATGCATCCGGATGTCCGGACTAATATACCCTAACATTCTTACTTATACAAATCAACACATAAATGTAAGGAAGAGGCTTTATTTCACAAACTAAATTTAAATTCACTTGCATTTTCTATGTATATATATAACTAAATTTATAATATATATGTAGATTCAATCATTAAACTTTTGAGAATATATTTGAGATTTAATAATGATACTAGCCACACATATTTTTAATTTAAATTAATACATGCAAATTTGCATAAAGAAAATCATTTTCATTTGATTAATTTGAAGGACATGAATGCATGAGTATAAGTGGCATGCAATATTTAGCATGATTAGAAAGAAATAAAATAACACAAGCATGTGATTTCATTCAAATCAATTAACTCCCAAGACAATCAAACTAAGATTATTTAAAACAAACCAAAGTTCTTTAATGTCATTTCATTTTCATGTTTGATTTGATTTAAAGAAATTTGAAAGAGGTTTGGTAATCCTAATCCCATCCCCCATGTGTGAGTTAATTTAGTTTAATGAAGAATAATTAGGTTGATTTTATGTCTTAATTAGGTTAGGTATGAATTAAGTCAATTAATTAACCCTACTATCACCTTAAGTTAATTAATTAATTAATGAGCCAATATGATATGCAACCACATGAAAACTAAATTAGCAATGCTCCTAAGAAATGAATGCAATTGGCTCATGATTAATAGTTAATTAAGCTTAAGAGATTTAATTAATTACTTTTATGGTTTTCTTACACATAAAAGCTAACCATAATTTCATTAGATTCCTTTAGACTATTAAACATCTAAAGAGCTACCCAAAATTGATTAAAGGTGATTAAATGTGAATTGGATTTTAGATTGAGTTAATTAAGCTCGTTAGTTCATTTGGTTAAGCTTTAAACATGTTCAATTAATGAAATAAAATTAACTTAAGAAAATAAATCAAGAAAAAGGCCTTGATCTCAATCCTAAGTCCCATATTTGGTCACTTAAGCTCTAATTTCATCTTGAGGATTAATTAATTAATTACTTCATTAATCTTTAATTAATTTGATTCCAAAAAGTAAGGAAAACTTAGGAAATGAATTAGATAAAATATCCCAATCATATTCCTTGAGCTCCTTATGCTCAATAGTAATTAGACTTAAATAATTAATTAAGTCATTATTCATTCATTAATTATCACTAATTAAATTAAGAAAGTGATTAAGGCTTAATCAATTAATTTTCCTAATTAAGCAACCAATAAAATCTCAGAAATATAAAGGAGGTAGAGGTCATCCCCCTAAACATTCACAGAAAAGTTGAGATTAATTGGGTGATTAATTAAGAGTAATTGCTAATTATATTTCAATTAAATCTTAATTCCAAAAATTAATTAATAATAATTTTCTAGATTGTACTTTGAAATATCTTTAAAATGAGCCATTTGCATTTTGTTTTTTTGGATTTTTAGGTTAGTTATAAATTTTAGAAGTTTTAGGCTTAAAATATATTAATTGCTTAATTAAAGCCTTAATCTCATCAATGGCTAACGCTGACGCGTTTTGCACATGGTGCACGGATTAGTTATTTAAGTTGTCGCATCCGCTTTTGGCTAACGACTAACTCCACCTGACGCCGATCTAAGATCAGAAGGCCATGATTCGATCCACGATTTATAGGAGAAATCAAAGTGGATCTAATGTGATTTAATCAAGGCCATCCATTCTGATCACACAGAATGGACGACCCATGATCTTTCTCCTTCGTGAGCAATGAAAGATGGATGTCATCCATCTTTCCCCATTCGATCTGATCTCACCCGAGCTCGGATTGGGATCAAATTGATCCCACACCTTGAGAAGAAGGAGAGGAACATATATAATGCTCAAAAATTCATAACATTAAAATTTTCTTTAAAAAGCTCCAACAAAAATTTCCTAAACCAATGATTTTAAGAAATTACCTCACCAGAGCTAATGTCCGGTGGTGGGATCGATGGAGGTAGCTTCACCTAATTGATGCAAGGTCCTATTGAGAAGCTTGTGCCTTAATATGGGTAGAGCTTGGTCACCCACATATGATGTTTGAACTCATGAACAATCTTGATCGGGAAGGATGGTCTGATTGGCTTTGAAGTATGAGATAGTGTGGGTGCAAGAAATTGAGGTTTGATCGAGTGAGGGAGGAGTATTGCATGGGCGAAGGTTGTCCTATTTCGACTTTGCTCAAGGAGGAGGAATGTCGATCGAGGAAGCTCTGAGATCACTTGGAAAAGCTCTATGGGGTTTTAAAAATGATTAAGGAAGTCTCACAATGCGAATTGTGAAGAATCCCGCTCGAATTGAGGGGGTATACCCCTCAATTGCACTAGATGGACAAACGATATTCATCCCTAAAAATTCACTGATTTTCCACCATCGTGTCGTCAGAGGGGTTGTCATTGATTCCACATGGCATGCCAGGAGTGGAGGAAGTGGTGGCAGGGAGCTCAAGGTAAGATATGGGCTGATGGTATGGAATTGATCCTTGCCTTTGCCCTTGGGGTTCTGCCATGAGATGGAGTGGTTTTGGTTTCCTTGAACCTAAGGTTAAGTTAGGGACCAAAGGTTCCATAAGGTGGCTTTGGGTGATTTGGCTTCATATGGTCAAAATAGGCTCATTTGGGTTAGGTTGGGTTAGGTTGACCAATTGGTCAAATTGGGTCAAACCAAGACTTGGGTTAGGTTTATATGATGATTTGGGATATTTTGGTTCAATTGGTTTTGATTAATTTGACTTAGGTTTGATTTTGGCTCATTTGGATTCAAATAGGTCAAATGGACTAAGTTGACTAATTTGACCAATTTGACCAAATTGGGTTGGGTTAAGTATTGATTCATGTTCAATTGGTTAATTTAAAATGATTGTAGGCTTTGGTTTAGTTTAATTTAGATTTTGATCGATTTGACCCTTTAGGTCAATTTAGGCTAGGTTGGGTTAAGTTGATCAATTGGTCAAATTGGACTCAATCATGACTTTGGTCAAGTTCAATAAGTGATTTAGAATTAACTTAAGCCATTGGTTATAATCAATTTGGATTAAATCATGATTTTACCCATTTTGGTTTTTTAGGCTAATTTGGGTCAACTTAAGTCAAATGACCAATTAGACTTGGTTTGGCTCAATTGAGAGTTTGGTCATGTCAATCATTAATTATGAGTGGGTTTGAGTCAATGTCTTCAATCAATATGGCATATGGTGGGTTTTGACTAGTTTGGGTTTCATTTGGGCTAAAGGTTGACTTGGTTTGACTCAATTCAAGACAATTGATCAACCTAGGATGATTGTTGATCATGATATGGGGTTTGGATGGGCTTAGTTCAATCTAATTTGAATTGAACTTGGCTTAAAAGGTCTTTTAGGTCACTTTAGGTCAAGTGAACCTAAATGGGTCAATTGGCTTGATCATGGCTTGATTCAAGTTTAATTGAACTCACATATGGACTTAGGATGGAAATATAAATCCAATTGCAAGTGGTTGGTTTTGGATTTTAGTTCATATGATAATATCAAGTCAAAAGGGGTCAACATGGGCTTGACTTGGATTTGGATTTATAATTATAGTTTGTGTTTATATTTGGAACAATGATTCAATGAGTGATTGAATCATGAAGAAATCCATGGGTTTTGAGTCGATTTGGATATTATTTAGCCAAGTTCAAGAAATCAGCTAAAATGGCTAAATTAGAAATTTGATTTGATTTGGGTTTGGTTTTGTCCATTTGGATTTATATTTTATTTATATTTATAAATATAAATAAAGATATAAATGATTCATGATAAAATCACTTGAGTTTGGAGTGATTTCGAAGCAAATTTGACCAAATTGAGAGATGTAGGTCAAAAGGGCTTAAGTAGGGGATTGATTTGGTTTGGTTTAGTTTGATTTGATTGAATTATTTGAATTTAGATTTTATTTATATTTTTGATATAAATGAAGGAGTAATTGATTTATAAAGAAATTAATTGAGTTTGGGTTGCTTTGGATTGAGATTTGGTTAAGCTTATGGAGATAGGTTCATATGGCTTAAGAACTTGATTTGGTTTGATTTAGTTTGATTTGATTTGAATGGTTTGAATTTAGATTTCATTTATATTTGTGAATATAAATGAAGGAATGATTGATTTATAAAGAAATCAACCAAATTTGATTTGGTTTGAAGGAGGTTTTGGCTAAGCATATGAAGATGGTTCATATGGCTTAGAAAGGGATTTTTGGAGTTTGAATTCAATCATGGGTTTCAATCATTTGGAGTTGGATTTGATTCATGATTTGGGTTTGGATTTGATTTGAGATTGGATTTATGATCTTAATAAAATAAATTGAATTGGGGTTGATTTTAATTTGGTTAAGGCTAAGTCCATAAGATAAAATTACAGGGCTTAGGAAAGGATTTGGAATTTGAATTTGATCATGGGTTTTAATCATTTGATTTGGGATTGGATTTATGATCTTGGATTTGAATTTGAGGTTTTGTTTGGAAGAAGGAAGAAAGGATTGGGTTTAAGGCTATATGGTAGGCAAGTATTCCTAAATCCCTAAGGCATAACCTATTCCTATGGCTAACTCTTCTAAGTCTATAGGCTTAGGTTAAGTGTTCACCTAATCATTAGAAGTGTCTTAAGACTAAAGAACTCTTAGTATCTACAAGAGTCCTAGATACATTATGAGAAAGTTGAGAGCTCGCTCCCAAAAGTGAGGTCACCATGAACCAAAATCAAATCTAAACCAAATTGACCCAAACCAATTGAACTAAATCACTCCAAATCATCATTTAAACTTAACCCAGCCCTTGGTTTGACCCAATTTGACCAATTGGTCAACTTAACCTGAATTTATCCAATTTAACTTGAATGAGTCAAATTGAGCCAAAACAAACCAAAATCAACTCCAATTGACTTGAAATTTGTGCTAACTCACTTTTGGCTCATTTCAAATACTCCTAAATCAAACCCATTGCCAAATGACCATGATACCCTTGGGTCAAAGGTATCATATGAGACAAATCACCCATGTAAATGGTCATTCCCACACCTATGCCACTTGGCACTCTTCTATTAGTCCACATAGGCACTTAGGACACTGTCCAACCTGACCCAAGGGTGGTTAGGTCAGACATGACCCAAGGGGAGGTGAAATTATGTCACCTCCCCCTTTGGTGCACATGGAAGCCCAAGGACACCTACTAATCCCTCTTGGCAGCCACCTCCCAAGCTTTAGCCAACCAAACTAAGCCACTTAAGATGATTCCCTATCATCACCACCGACCAACATCCATAAAGCTCCAAATCAAGCCTAATGCTTCAATCTTTGGAATGAGGGGGTATAGCCCCCTCATTTCAATCAAATCAAGAGGAGAGCTTAGAGAGACCTAAGTGAGAGCCTTAGCATCCTCATGAGAGTTTCCTAGGAGCCTTCCCTGAGCACCCAAAATCTTCCCATTATCGATTTCCTTCAAGCTAAAATAGGGCAATCCCTCCTTCGATCCCATTTGCTCCAAACTCCACCAAAGTCAAATTAACTTTGCACACACCTTACCTATGGCTCATCGAGCAAGAACAAATATTTTCTAAGCTTTTTGACCACTGGAGGGTATACTTTAATCAATGCCAGCATCCCAAGTTTTAGGTGTTGGTCTTCCGAGCAAATAGCGAGGAATCAAAGCTCATGTCCATTAATAGGCTTTGTCTCCACTGGACGATGATTCTTCAATCATTTGCACCACTAGTCTTGAGCTCCGGCAAGGTATGCTTCCAAAACTAAGCTTTTGATGAAAATAGGTTAGAGCTTTGTGAAGGAAATGTCCATCTTGTGTGATCTTGACCATTGGATCCCCTCTTATCGACATCGTGAAGGTGCGAGATCCTTTTGGAGTTGATCTGAGCTTGGGTAAGCTCAAATCAAGCGAGCAATGATGGATGGACTCCATCTCTTGTCGCTCACAAGATGGTAAATCACGCACCATCCGTTCCACATAATCAGAATGGACGATCGTGATTAAATTCATTAGTTTAATCTGATTTTATCTTAATGCATCGCGGACAAGAAAATACGTCCTGCCACCGCCACGTAAGTGCTGAGCCGAATAATTTTAAGTAGCCAATACTGCGGTGCCACATGGAAAGTGTGCCACATGGCACTGACGGAATGCTTTGATTAGCCTTAATTAAAATTTTTTAATATCTGCAACTTCTAAAAATCATAATAAATCATAGAAAAATCAAAAAATTACAAATAAATACTTATTTTAAAGATATTTCATAGGAGAATTAATTAAAAATAATCTTAACTAATTCTTAATAGCAATTAAATCTTAATTAAGATTTAATTATAATATTAATTAGTTTAATTACTTTTAAATTACTTGAGCAATTAATCCCAAATTTTGTGGGTTAATTTAATGGGATGACCTCTGCCTCTCATAATTTTTTTGGGATTTATTACTCACTTAATTAGGAAAAATTGACTAATTAAACCTTAATTACTCTTTCAAGCTAATTAATGATTAATTAATCTCATGAATAGTAATAAATTAGTTAATTAAGTTTATTAATCATTACTCAACAGTAAATGCACTAAGGAATAGGATTGGGACCTCTTTCTTAACCTATCCCCCTAAGTTCATTTCACTTTTTCAAAATGAAATTAATTAAGATTTAATTAATTAATTAAATCACTTAATTAATTAAATCATGGGTAGATCTTTAGGTGTTTAATAAAATAAAGAAAGTTAATGAAATTATGGTTTACCCACATGTGTGAGGAAACCATAAGAAATTAAGTTCTTTAATCTAATTAACCATTAATTGTGAGCCAATTGCATTAGTCTCCTTTTATTTCTTAAGATCATTGTTGATTTAATTTTCAACTCATGTTCATGTTATGTTAGCTCATAATTATTTGGATAATTATATTAAGGTAACATAAGAAAGGGCTAATTAATGCCTTTAATGCATACTACCACTTAATTAATTCATAAAATCAACTTAATTATATTTCATTAAATCAAATTAATTAATAGACATGAGAATGGGTTAGGATCAGCAAACCTCTTCCTCACATCCTTAAATCAAATCAAAACATAAAGTTAAAAAATGGCATAAAGAAGCTTTGGTTTACTTTAAATGGTTTTATTTGATATGATTGCACTTAAGAATTAGTTTAATTGAATGAAATCATGTGTTTACATTTAGTTATTCCTTTCTAATCATGTTAAATATTGTATGTCATTTAGAATCATACATTCATATTTTTTAAAAAAAGGTAATTAAATCAAATGATTTTCTTTTATGTAAGCTTGCATGTATTAGATTAATTTATAATATGTGTGGATATTATCACTAATAAATTCAAAATTACTTTCCAAAGCCTATATGTCAATTACATTGATTGGAGTGATAGTAGTTATGAATACATAGAGGATTGCATGTGCTTATAGTTTAGATATGTGAAATAAGGCTTTCTCTTCCTTAATTCATATGCAATTTTGCATATATTTGAATGGTAATAAGTATATAGTCTAGACATCCTAGGAATATGAGGCTTTAGCTAGCCCCAATGAGGTCATTTGATTACCTTACTTCTCTGGTTAACAATGTCAAGTACTTATTTGATTTCATTTACATGTATTTCTGCATTAGAATTTGGATATAACTTTAATTCAAATTCATAAATGATTCAATCAAATAAAAAATATAATCTTTGCATGGTTTTCTTTCTTTCATTTATGTATACATTCATGCGTATTTAAGAAAAGCAAGTATATAATCTAGACATCCCGGAAATATGAGACTTTAGCTAGCCCCAAGGAGGTCATTTGATTACCTCACTTCTGGGTAACAACGGCACTACTCATTTATGTCTTTATACATGTGTATGTATGTGTGATTAGTGAATGAAAATCCTTTTCTACCAAGAAAAAAATATGCATCCATAATTGACTAAATGATTGAATTAATTTGCCATGTGACTTAGAGTTTTTTTTTTCTTATGTTCATATGTACAAACTTACATATGTGTGAATGTAAATGGGCATATAGTCTGGACATCCTGAGAATATGAGGCTTTAGCTAGCCCCAAGAAGGTCATTTGACTTCTCTGGTTTAACAATGACACATACCTATTTAACATCATCCCTATGTATTTTTGTATAAGAATTTGGATAGAGCTTTAAATTAATATGATTAAATAATTCAATCAAATGAAAGAATATAAACTTTAAATATACACATCTACATTCATCATTTAAGTGTGCTAAAATATATTACATGTATAGATACACTTAAGATTGAATCATATGTTACATGTGATAGAAGGAATGGTTTGATATATGTCATGTGGTAGTAATTTAATTAGATTAATCTTAAGATGCCTTTCATATTGAATAAAGTTATTTAAAGTGAACCTAAACTTAGGATTAATTTTAAAATATGTAATAAATCAATCACTAAAGAGAACTAAACCAAATTAATATATTTTATAAAGAGGGTAATACTCTTTCTTATCTTTATAACACTTAGTTATTAAGTGTATATCATATGAAATAAAGAAAACATAAATTAAAAATTCTCAAATCAATTAAACAACTTGAAGTGAAACCAACCTTTCATGTTAAATTAAATCCCCTCACACTTAGAAAGATATAACTCCAATGCTTAGTAAGACATACCACACAAGCCTTAACACACACATTAGAATTAAGTCATAACTTGTACTCCTAAGTTAAGAAGTCACATGATGCGATGAATATTTTATTCTGTATTGTATTATTTTAGACTGGATGTTAGGGTATATGCTTCGTAGATTGGATGTTAGGTCATTCTTAGCCTAATCATGTTTTTTGCATGGGATGCTTAAAATAAATATAAATGCTCTCTTAACAGGTTGCTTAAACCCCTAAGCAAAATCTAAGTTAGGATAGGTGGGCTCAATTACTCATATGCGGGGTGCTAAGTCCAAATTATACATATAACTACTTGGGATTTAGCTAACCTCTATTTTGTAGATGTAGTTAGATTTACTTTTCCTATTTTCAATGTAATTTTGCAATAAGAATTAGGATTAGTGTTATGGGAGATTTGGATGAGCAAGTAAGGCTTTATCTTGGGGTGCCCTATGATGCCTTTGAAGGAAGCTCATCCAAATTAAAGACGGAAGAATCAAATTGAGGAAATGGAAGAATGAAGAATGAAGATCCCCATAGCATTTAATAAAATTGTAACTATTCTTTTATATTCTGAGTTATATAAGAGCAAAGCTCAGCTACCCATATTTTCTTTTTTTGGATTGTATGGTTGTACCCGACTTCACCGGTCTCTTATTCTTTCACGATAGTTATAAAATTGACTGATTATTTGTTTAGATTGCATAATAGAAATGACATACTTTTCATAGTTTCTTAATGATTGATATTTTAATGTGTGGCCTGTATATGATTAGGCTCTTAGGATAAAAATAAATTTTCTATATAACTAATCACTCATAACTAAATTTTAAATAACTCATAATCTCACCATAAATTCTAGGCATTAAATATGATAATTAAAAGATTTAGCAACCCCTTAGCTGTATGGTTGTATGTTTCACATCATGCATCCATCTTGAATCACACCTATAAAATGAGGGCCTCCGTTCTTACACGCATAAGGACCACTTGACCCATGAGAGCAACCCCTACTAATGGAGCTTCACCCTCTTTCTCTTTTGATTTAGCCATAATCTACTTCATCATGCATTTAGGCATATAAAAATTTCAAATCCTTTGTCAAAATGATGTGTCAAAATTAAATAAAATTTTGAAAAGATTTTGTATTAGACTATACCATTATTCATATCACCCATGCTCTAATCTCTTAGGGAGTGGGTTTAAGGACTTTAGTCTCTCTAAATAAATAATGCCCTAGCTATCTTGCAATTTATAAGACCGGGCTACATGACTTTAAAATTGTAGATGGAGTTAGCTGGCGACCACTCTAGGTGGTTATAAGTCTATAAGTCGGACGATTTATTCTCTCTTATAGAGGTAAAACCTTATGGTGAAAATTTTTTATATATTTCTCTAAAGAAGAAGATATATATTTCCATCTTCACTCCTTGCGGGATGAAATGAAGATCAAAATATACATCTTCTTCTTTTTATGCAATTTTGACACCATGTAGATTCGTAGATATTTTTATTGAAGGTGATCGGGTATGACATTGAGGAGTGGCGTACTATCTCAAAAGATAGGAATCACCACCCTATAATGGACCTAATCACCTCAACAAGTACTCTAAGGACAATATATGTGCTGGAGATTCTTCCCTACTTTACATGAAAAAGTAAAACAGGGTTTATTTTAAATTGGGTTTGTTAAGTTCCCTACAAGGGCAAGCCCCCATAGTTAAGTACATCTTAAGGAATGAGATCCCTTAAAAATACTCTCAATTAAGGTAAATGATCATTGTCTACAAAGATTTTAATAGATAAGACTATCATTCGATTTGTTTATTTTGGAAGATCAAATGGGATTGATCAAAGAGAAGGAGTTATTATCAAAGCTAAAAAAAAGATAAGTAGGAGATGTCCAAGATGCTAGGAAACCTAGCGAGCATCTCAAACTATCCTATAGTTGGGCTTTATATTTTTGAAATTGATTTAATTTATTTAAGTTGAGTTTTTTTCATTAGAAATTTAGGAGTTATGATTCCATAACACAAGATTGTGGAAATGCCTAAGAAGTGAGGATTTATTCTTATGGCCCATGGAAGGGAGAAGCAACCTCAAAATTTAAATCTAGGGAGTTTGGCGAGGGTCAAACGTACAACCTAAATCTAAGGCAAAAATGGGTATTTGGTTTGCCTCCATTAGGAGGACAAACCACCCCGCTAGACTTACAACCACTGGGAGGCCAACTAACTCCTCCCATGATTTTAAATTC